>JAECWN010000198.1:12500-225398 GCA_018150725.1 Drosophila quadrilineata | reverse complement strand
ATAAATTACATTTCTGGCATCTGAATATATATAAATCACTTTACCGAAGACGATTTGAATCAATATTTTAGAAAATATGCCCTGAAAGGTGAAAAAATTAAAAATTGGTATTTAAAAAAAAAAAATTTTTTTTTATATTATTAACCCCCTCCCCTTTTAAAAAAGGTTTAATTGTAACTTTATTAAAAAATACATTTCTGGCATCTAAATATATATAAATCTCTTTACCGAAGTCGATTTGAATCAATATTTTAGAAAATATGGCCTAAGAGGTGAAAAAATTATAAAAATTGGCATTTTTAAAAAAGCAAAATTCTTTGGAAACCTTAATAAACCAATTAAAAAAAACTATAATTTTTATCTCATTATATATAAACTAAGCATTAGAATCAATATTTCAAAAAAATGGCCAACTCAACTTTTTTGTAAATAAAAACAAGGAAGAAATTATAAAAATTGGCATTTTTAATAAAGCAAAATTCTTTGGAAACTTTAATAACCCATAACTTTTTTGAAAAATGGTTCAACTGCAACTTTATTTGGAAAGTAAATTTCTGGCATCTCAATATATATAAATCACTTTACCGAAGTCGTGAAAAAATTATAAAAATTGGCATTTTTAAAAGCAAAATTTTTGGAAACTTTAATAACCCATAACTCTTTCAAAAAAGGTGCAATTGCAACTTTATTTGTAAAGTACATTTCTGGCATCAGAATATATATAAATCACTTTACCGAAGTCGATTTCAATCAATATTTTAGAAAATATGGCCAAAAATGTGAAAAAATTAAAAATATTGGCATTTTGAAAAAAGCTAAATTCTTTGGAAACTTTAATATCCCATAACTCTTTCAAAAAGGGTTCAATTGCAACTTTATTTGTAAAGTACATTTCTGGCATTTGAATATATATAAATCACTTTACCTGAAGTCGATTTGAATAAATATTTTAGAAAATATGGCCCAAAAGGTAAAAAATTAAAAAAGTTGGCATTTTTAAAAGCAAAATTGTTTGGAAACTTTATAATCCCCTATAACTCTTTCAAAAAGGATCAACTGCAATTTAATTTGGAAAGTACATTTCTGGCATTTCAATATATATAAATCACTCTACCGAAGTCGATTTGAATCGATATTTTAAAAAAAATGGCCTAAAAGGTGAAAAAAAAGCTAAATTCTTTGGAAACTTTAATATCCCATAACTCTTTCAAAAAAGGTTCAATTGCAACTTTATTTGTAAAGTACATTTCTGGCATTTGAATATATATAAATCACTTTACCGAAGTCGATTTGAATAAATATTTTAGAAAATATGGCCAAAAAGGTGAAAAAATTAAAAAAGTTGGCATTTTTAAAAAAGCAAAATTGTTTGGAAACTTTAATACCTATAACTCTTTCAAAAAGGTTCAACTGCAACTTAATTTGGAATGTATATTTCTGGCATTTCAATATATATAAATCACTCTACCGAAGTCGATTTGAATCGATATTTTAAAAAAAATTGCCTAAAAGGTGAAAAAATTATAAAAATTGGCATTTTTAAAAAAGCAAATTTCCTTGGAAACTTTAATAACCCATAACTCTTTCAAAATAGGTTCAATTGCAACTTTATTTAAAAAAATACATTTCTGGCATCTGAATATATATAAATCACTTTACCGAAGACGATTTGAATCAATATTTTAGAAAATATGGCCTAAAAGGTGAAAAAATTATAAAAATTGGCATTTTAAAAAAGCAGAATTCTTTGGAAACCTTAATAACCCATAACTCTTTCGAAAAAGGTTCAACTGCAACTTTATTTGGAAAGTAAATTTCTGGCATCTCATTATATATAAATCACTCTACCGAAGTCGATTTGAATCAATATTTTAGAAAATATGGCCAAAAATGTGAAAAAATTAAAAATATTGGCATTTTGTAAAAGCAAAATTGTTTGGAAACTTTAATAACCCATAACTCTTTCAAAAAAGGTTCAACTGAAACTTAATTTGGAAAGTACATTTCTGGCATCTCAATATATATAAATCACTCTACCGAAGTCGATTTGAATCAATATTTTAGAAAATATGGCCTAAGAGGTGAAAAAAGTATAAAAATTGGCATTTTTAAAAAAGCAAAATTCTTTGGAAACCTTAATAACCAATAACTCTTTCAAAAATGGTTCAACTGCAACTTTATTTGGAAAGTACATTTCTGGCATCTCATTATATATAAATCACTCTACCGAAGTCGATTTGAATCAATATTTTAAAAAACATGGCCTAAAAGGTGAAGAAATTATAAAAATTGGCATTTTTAATAAAGCAAAATTCTTTGGAAACTTTAATAACCCATAACTCTTTCAAAATAAGTTCAATTGCAACTTTATTTATAAAAGTAATTTTCTGGCATCTGAATATATATAAATCACTTTACCGAAGACGATTTGAATCAATATTTTAGAAAATATGGCCTAAAAGGTGAAAAAATTATAAAAATTGGCATTTTTAAAAAAGCAAAATTCTTGGGAAACTTTAATAACCCATAACTCTTTCGAAAAAGGTTCAACTGCAACTTTATTTGGAAAGTAAATTTCTGGCATCTCAATATATATAAATCACTTTACCGAAGTCGTAAAAAATTATAAAATTGGCATTTTTAAAAAAGCAAAATTTTTTGGAAACTTTAATAACCCATAACTCTTTCAAAAAGGTTCAATTGCAACTTTATTTGTAAAGTACATTTCTGGCATTTGAATATATATAAATCACTTTACCGAAGTCGATTTGAATAAATATTTTAGAAAATATGGCCCAAAAGGTGAAAAAATTAAAAATATTGGCATTTTGAAAAAAGCTAAATTCTTTTGAAACTTTAATATCCCATAACTCTTTCAAAAAGGGTTCAATTGCAACTTTATTTGTAAAGTACATTTCTGGCATTTGAATATATATAAATCACTTTACCGAAGTCGATTTGAATAAATATTTTAGAAAATATGGCCCAAAAGGTGAAAAATTAAAAAAGTTGGCATTTTTAAAAAGCAAAATTGTTTGGAAACTTTAATACCCTATAACTCTTTCAAAAAAGGATCAACTGCAATTTATTTTGGAAAGTACATTTCTGGCATTTCAATATATATAAATCACTCTACCGAAGTCGATTTGAATCGATATTTTAAAAAAAATGGCCTAAAAGGTGAAAAAAAAGCAAAATTCTTTGGAAACTTTAATATCCCATAACTCTTTCAAAAAAGGTTCAATTGCAACTTTATTTGTAAAGTACATTTCTGGCATTTGAATATATATAAATCACTTTACCGAAGTCGATTTGAATAAATATTTTAGAAAATATGGCCAAAAAGGTGAAAAAAATTAAAAAAAGTTGGCATTTTTAAAAAACAAAATTGTTTGGAAACTTTAATACCCTATAACTCTTTCAAAAAAGGTTCAACTGCAACTTTATTTGGAAAGTAAATTTCTGGCATCTCATTATATATAAATCACTCTACCGAAGTCGATTTGAATCAATATTTTAGAAAATATGGCCAAAAATGAAAAAAAATTAAAGATATTGGCATTTTGTAAAAAGCAAAATTGTTTGGAAACTTTAATAACCCATAACTCTTTCAAAAAAGGTTCAACTGAAACTTAGTTTGGAAAGTACATTTCTGCCATCTCAATATATATAAATCACTCTACCGAAGTCGATTTGAATCAATATTTTAGAAAATATGGCCTAAGAGGTGAAAAAATTATAAAAATTGGCATTTTTAAAAAAGCAAAATTCTTTGGAAACCTTAATAACCAATAACTCTTTCAAAAATGGTTCAACTGCAACTTTATTTGGAAAGTACATTTCTGGCATCTCATTATATATAAATCACTCTACCGAAGTCGATTTGAATCAATATTTTAAAAAATATGGCCTAAAAGGTGAAGAAATTATAAAAATTGGCATTTTTAATAAAGCAAAATTCTTTGGAAACTTTAATAACCCATAACTCTTTCAAAATAAGTTCAATTGCAACTTTATTTATAAAAGTACATTTCTGGCATCTGAATATATATAAATCACTTTACCGAAGACGATTTGAATCAATATTTTAGAAAATATGGCCTAAAAGGTGAAAAAATTATAAAAATTGGCATTTTTAAAAAAGCAAAATTCTTGGGAAACTTTAATAACCCATAACTCTTTCGAAAAAGGTTCAACTGCAACTTTATTTGGAAAGTAAATTTCTGGCATCTCAATATATATAAATCACTTTACCGAAGTCGTAAAAAAATTATAAAAATTGGCATTTTTAAAAAAGCAAAATTTTTTGGAAACTTTAATAACCCATAACTCTTTCAAAAAAGGTTCAATTGCAACTTTATTTGTAAAGTACATTTCTGGCATTTGAATATATATAAATCACTTTACCGAAGTCGATTTGAATAAATATTTTAGAAAATATGGCCCAAAAGGTGAAAAAATTAAAAAAGTTGGCATTTTTTAAAAAGCAAAATTGTTTGGAAACTTTAATACCCTATAACTCTTTCAAAAAAGGTTCAACTGCAACTTAATTTGGAATGTATATTTCTGGCATTTCAATATATATAAATCACTCTACCGAAGTCGATTTGAATCGATATTTTAAAAAAAATTGCCTAAAAGGTGAAAAAATTATAAAAATTGGCATTTTTAAAAAAGCAAATTTCCTTGGAAACTTTAATAACCCATAACTCTTTCAAAATAGGTTCAATTGCAACTTTATTTAAAAAAATACATTTCTGGCATCTGAATATATATAAATCACTTTACCGAAGACGATTTGAATCAATATTTTAGAAAATATGGCCTAAAAGGTGAAAAAATTATAAAAATTGGGATTTTTAAAAACGCAAAATTCTTTGGAAACTTTAATAACCCATAACTCTTTCAAAATAGGTTCAATTGAAACTTTATTTAGAAAAATACATTTCTGGCATCTCAATATATATAAATCACTTTACCAAAGTCGATTTGAATCAATATTTTAGAAAATATGGCCTAAAAGGTGAAAAAATTATAAAAATTGGCATTTTTAAAAAAGCAGAATTCTTTGGAAACCTGAATAACCCATAACTCTTTCGAAAAAGGTTCAACTGCAACTTTATTTGGAAAGTAAATTTCTGGCATCTCATTATACATAAATCACTCTACCGAAGTCGATTTGAATCAATATTTTAGAAAATATGGCCAAAAATGTGAAAAAATTAAAAATATTGGCATTTTGTAAAAAAGCAAAATTGTTTGGAAACTTTAATAACCCATAACTCCTTCAAAAAAGGTTCAACTGAAACTTAATTTGGAAAGTACATTTCTGGCATCTCAATATATATAAATCACTCTACCGAAGTCGATTTGAATCAATATTTTAGAAAATATGGCCTAAGAGGTGAAAAAATTATAAAAATTGGCATTTTTAAAAAAGCAAAATTCTTTGGAAACCTTAATAACCAATAACTCTTTCAAAAAAGGTTCAACTGCAACTTTAGTTGGAAAGTACATTTCTGGCATCTCATTATATATAAATCACTCTACCGAAGTCGATTTGAATCAAAATTTTAAAAAATATGGCCTAAAAGGTGAAGAAATTATAAAAGTTGGCATTTTTAATAAAGCAAAATTCTTTGGAAACTTTAATAACCCATAACTCTTTCAAAATAGGTTCAATTGCAACTTTATTTATAAAAGTACATTTCTGGCATCTGAATATATATAAATCACTTTACCGAAGACGATTTGAATCAATAAAAGGTGAAAAAATTATAAAAATTGGCATTTTTAAAAAAGCAAAATTCTTTGGAAACTTTAATATCCCATAACTCTTTCAAAAAAGGTTCAATTGCAACTTTATTTGTAAAGGGTACATTTCTGGCATTTGAATATATAAATCACTTTACCGAAGTCGATTTGAATAAATATTTTAGAAAATATGGCCAAAAAGGTGAAAAAATTAAAAAAGTTGGCATTTTTAAAAAAGCAAAATTGTTTGGAAACTTTAATACCCTATAACTCTTTCAAAAAAGGTTCAACTGCAACTTAATTTGGAATGTATATTTCTGGCATTTCAATATATATAAATCACTCTACCGAAGTCGATTTGAATCGATATTTTAAAAAAATGGCCTAAAAGGTGAAAAAATTGTAAAATTGGCATTTTAAAAAAGCAAAATTCGTTGGAAACTTTAATAACCCATAACTCCTTCAAAATAGGTTCAACTGCAACTTTATTTATAAAAATACATTTCTGGCATCTGAATTATAAATCACTTTACCGAAGTTGATTTGAATCAATATTTTAGAAAATATGGCCTAAGAGGTGAAAAAATTATAAAAATTGGCATTTTTAAAAAAGCAAAATTCTTTTGAAACTTTAATAACCCATAACTCTTTCAAAATAGGTTCAATTGCAACTTTATTTATAAAAGTACATTTCTGGCATCTGAATATATATAAATCACTTTACCGAAGTCGATTTCAATCAATATTTTAGAAAATATGGCCAAAAATGTGAAAAAATTAAAAATATTGGCATTTTGAAAAAAGCTAAATTCTTTGGAAACTTTAATATCCCATAACTCTTTCAAAAAGGGTTCAATTGCAACTTTATTTGTAAAGTACATTTCTGGCATTTGAATATATATAAATCACTTTACCTAAGTCGATTTGAATAAATATTTTAGAAAATATGGCCCAAAAGGTGAAAAAATTAAAAAAGTTGGCATTTTTTAAAAAGCAAAATTGTTTGGAAAATTTAATACCCTATAACTCTTTCAAAAAACTATCAACTGCAATTTAATTTGGAAAGTACATTTCTGGCATTTCAATATATATAAATCACTCTACCAAAGTCGATTTGAATCAATATTTTAGAAAATATGGCCTAAAAGGTGAAAAAATTATAAAAATTGGCATTTTAAAAAAGCAGAATTCTTTGGAAACCTTAATAACCCATAACTCTTTCGAAAAAGGTTCAACTGCAACTTTATTTGGAAAGTAAATTTCTGGCATCTCATTATACATAAATCACTCTACCGAAGTCGATTTGAATCAATATTTTAGAAAATATGGCCAAAAATGTGAAAAAATTAAAAATATTGGCATTTTGTAAAAAAGCAAAATTGTTTGGAAACTTTAATAACCCATAACTCCTTCAAAAAAGGTTCAACTGAAACTTAATTTGGAAAGTACATTTCTGGCATCTCAATATATATAAATCACTCTACCGAAGTCGATTTGAATCAATATTTTAGAAAATATGGCCTAAGAGGTGAAAAAATTATAAAAATTGGCATTTTTAAAAAAGCAAAATTCTTTGGAAACCTTAATAACCAATAACTCTTTCAAAAAAGGTTCAACTGCAACTTTATTTGGAAAGTACATTTCTGGCATCTCATTATATATAAATCACTCTACCGAAGTCGATTTGAATCAAAATTTTAAAAAATATGGACTAAAAGGTGAAGAAATTATAAAAATTGGCATTTTTAATAAAGCAAAATTCTTTGGAAACTTTAATAACCCATAACTCTTTCAAAATAGGTTCAATTGCAACTTTATTTATAAAAGTACATTTCTGGCATCTGAATATATATAAATCACTTTACCGAAGACGATTTGAATCAATAAAAGGTGAAAAAATTATAAAAATTGGCATTTTTAAAAAAGCAAAATTCTTGGGAAACTTTAATATCCCATAACTCTTTCAAAAAAGGTTCAATTGCAACTTTATTTGTAAAATACATTTCTGGCATCTCAATATATATAAATCACTCTACCGAAGTCGATTTGAATCGATATTTAAAAAAAAATGGCCTAAAAGGTGAAAAAATTGTAAAAATCGGCATTTTTAAAAAAGCAAAATTCGTTGGAAACTTTAATAACCCATAACTCCTTCAAAATAGGTTCAACTGCAACTTTATTTATAAAAAATACATTTCTGGCATCTGAATATATATAAATCACTTTACCGAAGTCGATTTGAATCAATATTTTAGAAAATATGGCCTAAGAGGTGAAAAAATTAAAAATATTGGCATTTTTAATAAAGCAAAATTCTTTGGAAACTTTAATAACCCATAACTCTTTCAAAATAGGTTCAATTGCAACTTTATTTATAAAAGTACATTTCTGGCATCTGAATATATATAAATCACTTTACCGAAGACGATTTGAATCAATATTTTAGAAAATATGGCCTAAAAGGTGAAAAAATTATAAAAATTGGCATTTTTAAAAAAGCAAAATTCTTTGGAAACTTTAATAACCCATAACTCTTTCGAAAAAGGTTCAACTGCAACTTTATTTGGAAAGTAAATTTCTGGCATCTCAATATATATAAATCACTTTACCGAAGTCGTGAAAAAATTATAAAAATTGGCATTTTTAAAAAAGCAAAATTTTTTGGAAACTTTAATAACCCATAACTCTTTCAAAAAAGGTTCAACTGAAACTTAATTTGGAAAGTACATTTCTGGCATCTCAATATATATAAATCACTCTACCGAAGTCTATTTGAATCAATATTTTAGAAAATATGGCCTAAGAGGTGAAAAAATTATAAAAATTGGCATTTTTAAAAAGGAAAATTCTTTGGAAACCTTAATAACCAATAACTCTTTTAAAAAAGGTTCAACTGCAACTTTATTTGGAAAGTACATTTCTGGCATCTCATTATACATATTTCACTCTACCGAAGTCGATTTGAATCAATATTTTAGAAAATATGGCCAAAAATGTGAAAAAATTAAAAATATTGGCATTTTGTAAAAAAGCAAAATTGTTTGGAAACTTTAATAACCCATAACTCTTTTAAAAAAGGTTCAACTGCAACTTTATTTGGAAAGTAAATTTCAATCAATATTTTAGAAAATATGGCCAAAAATGTGAAAAAATTAAAAATGTTGGCATTTTGAAAAAAGCTAAATTCTTTGGAAACTTTAATATCCCATAACTCTTTCAAAAAGGGTTCAATTGCAACTTTATTTGGAATGTATATTTCTGGCATTTCAATATATATAAATCACTCTACCGACGTCGATTTGAATCGATATTTAAAAAAAAATGGCCTAAAAGGTGAAAAAATTGTAAAAATTGGCATTTTTAAAAAAGCAAAATTCGTTGGAAACTTTAATAACCCATAACTCCTTCAAAATAGGTTCAACTGCAACTTTATTTATAAAAATACATTTCTGGCATCTGAATATATATAAATCACTTTACCGAAGTCGATTTGAATCAATATTTTAGAAAATATGGCCTAAGAGGTGAAAAAATTAAAAATATTGGCATTTTTAATAAAGCAAAATTCTTTGGAAACTTTAATAACCCATAACTCTTTCAAAATAGGTTCAATTGCAACTTTATTTATAAAAGTACATTTCTGGCATCTGAATATATATAAATCACTTTACCGAAGACGATTTGAATCAATATTTTAGAAAATATGGCCTAAAAGGTGAAAAAATTATAAAAATTGGCATTTTTAAAAAAGCAAAATTCTTTGGAAACTTTAATAACCCATAACTCTTTCGAAAAAAGGTTCAACTGCAACTTTATTTGGAAAGTAAATTTCTGGCATCTCAATATATATAAATCACTTTACCGAAGTCGTGAAAAAATTATAAAAATTGGCATTTTTAAAAAAGCAAAATTTTTGGAAACTTTAATAACCCATAACTCTTTCAAAAAGGTTCAGCTGCAACTTTATTTGGAAAGTACATTTCTGGCATCTCAATATATATAAATCACTCTACCGAAGTCTATTTGAATCAATATTTTAGAAAATATGGCCTAAGAGGTGAAAAAATTATAAAAATTGGCATTTTTAAAAAAGGAAAATTCTTTGGAAACCTTAATAACCAATAACTCTTTTAAAAAAGGTTCAACTGCAACTTTATTTGGAAAGTACATTTCTGGCATCTCATTATACATATTTCACTCTACCGAAGTCGATTTGAATCAATATTTTAGAAAATATGGCCAAAATGTGAAAAAATTAAAAATATTGGCATTTTGTAAAAAAGCAAAATTGTTTGGAAACTTTAATAACCCATAACTCTTTTAAAAAAGGTTCAACTGCAACATTATTTGGAAAGTAAATTTCAATCAATATTTTAGAAAATATGGCCAAAAATGTGAAAAAATTAAAAATATTGGCATTTTGAAAAAAGCTAAATTCTTTGGAAACTTTAATATCCCATAACTCTTTCAAAAAGGGTTCAATTGCAACTTTATTTGTAAAGTACATTTCTGGCATTTGAATATATATAAATCACTTTACCTAAGTCGATTTGAATAAATATTTTAGAAAATATGGCCCAAAAGGTGAAAAAAATTAAAAAGTTGGCATTTTTTAAAAAGCAAAATTGTTTGGAAACTTTAATACCCTATAACTCTTTCAAAAAAGGATCAACTGCAATTTAATTTGGAAAGTACATTTCTGGCATTTCAATATATATAAATCACTCTTCCGAAGTCGATTTGAATCGATATTTTAAAAAAAATGGCCTAAAAGGTGAAAAAAAAGCAAAATTCTTTGGAAACTTTAATATCCCATAACTCTTTCAAAAAAGGTTCAATTGCAACTTTATTTGTAAAGTACATTTCTGGCATTTGAATATATATAAATCACTTTACCGAAGTCGATTTGAATAAATATTTTAGAAAATATGGCCAAAAAGGTGAAAAAATTAAAAAAAGTTGGCATTTTTAAAAAAGCAAAATTGTTTGGAAACTTTAATACCCTATAACTCTTTCAAAAAAGGTTCAACTGCAACTTAATTTGGAATGTATATTTCTGGCATTTCAATATATATAAATCACTCTACCGAAGTCGATTTGAATCGATATTTAAAAAAAAATGGCCTAAAAGGTGAAAAAATTGTAAAAATTGGCATTTTTAAAAAGCAAAATTCGTTGGAAACTTTAATAACCCATAACTCCTTCAAAATAGGTTCAACTGCAACTTTATTTATAAAAATACATTTCTGGCATCTGAATATATATAAATCACTTTACCGAAGTCGATTTGAATCAATATTTTAGAAAATATGGCCTAAGAGGTGAAAAAATTATAAAAATTGGCATTTTTAAAAAAGCAAAATTCTTTGGAAACTTTAATAACCCATAACTCTTTCGAAAAAGGTTCAACTGCAACTTTATTTGGAAAGTAAATTTCTGGCATCTCAATATATATAAATCACTTTACCGAAGTCGTGAAAAAATTATAAAAATTGGCATTTTTAAAAAAGCAAAATTTTTTGGAAACTTTAATAACCCATAACTCTTTCAAAAAAGGTTCAACTGAAACTTAATTTGGAAAGTACATTTCTGGCATCTCAATATATAAAAATCACTCTACCGAAGTCTATTTGAATCAATATTTTAGAAAATATGGCCTAAGAGGTGAAAAAATTATAAAAATTGGCATTTTTAAAAAGGAAAATTCTTTGGAAACCTTAATAACCAATAACTCTTTTAAAAAAGGTTCAACTGCAACTTTATTTGGAAAGTACATTTCTGGCATCTCATTATACATATTTCACTCTACCGAAGTCGATTTGAATCAATATTTTAGAAAATATGGCCAAAAATGTGAAAAAATTAAAAATATTGGCATTTTGTAAAAAAGCAAAATTGTTTGGAAACTTTAATAACCCATAACTCTTTCAAAAAAGGTTCAACTGAAACTTAATTTGGAAAGTACATTTCTGGCATCTCAATATATATAAATCACTCTACCGAAGTCTATTTGAATCAATATTTTAGAAAATATGGCCTAAGAGGTGAAAAAATTATAAAAATTGGCATTTTTAAAAAAGGAAAATTCTTTGGAAACCTTAATAACCAATAACTCTTTTAAAAAAGGTTCAACTGCAACTTTATTTGGAAAGTACATTTCTGGCATCTCATTATATATAAATCACTCTACCGAAGTCGATTTGAATCAAAATTTTAAAAAATATGGCCTAAAAGGTGAAGAAATTATAAAAATTGGCATTTTTAATAAAGCAAAATTCTTTGGAAACTTTAATAACCCATAACTCTTTTAAAAAAGGTTCAACTGCAACTTTATTTGGAAAGTAAATTTCTGGCATCTCATTATACATATTTCACTCTACCGAAGTCGATTTGAATCAATATTTTAGAAAATATGGCCAAAAATGTGAAAAAATTAAAAATATTGGCATTTTGTAAAAAAGCAAAATTGTTTGGAAACTTTAATAACCCATATCTCTTTCAAAAAAGGTTCAACTGAAACTTAATTTGGAAAGTACATTTCTGGCATCTCAATATATATAAATCACTCTACCGAAGTCTATTTGAATCAATATTTTAGAAAATATGGCCTAAGAGGTGAAAAAATTATAAAAATTGGCATTTTTAAAAAAGAAAATTCTTTGGAAACCTTAATAACCAATAACTCTTTTAAAAAAGGTTCAACTGCAACTTTATTTGGAAAGTACATTTCTGGCATCTCATTATATATAAATCACTCTACCGAAGTCGATTTGAATCAAAATTTTAAAAAATATGGCCTAAAAGGTGAAGAAATTATAAAAATTGGCATTTTTAATAAAGCAAAATTCTTTGGAAACTTTAATAACCCATAACTCTTTCAAAATAGGTTCAATTGCAACTTTATTTATAAAAGTACATTTCTGGCATCTGAATATATATAAATCACTTTACCGAAGACGATTTGAATCAATATTTTAGAAAATATGGCCTAAAAGGTGAAAAAATTATAAAAATTGGCATTTTTAAAAAAGCAAAATTCTTTGGAAACTTTAATAACCCATAACTCTTTCGAAAAAGGTTTAACTGCAACTTTATTTGGAAAGTAAATTTCTGGCATCTCAATATATATAAATCACTTTACCGAAGTCGTGAAAAAATTATAAAAATTGGCATTTTTAAAAAAGCAAAATTTTTTGGAAACTTTAATAACCCATAACTCTTTCAAAAAAGGTTCAATTGCAACTTTATTTGTAAAGTACATTTCTGGCATTTGAATATATATAAATCACTTTACCTAAGTCGATTTGAATAAATATTTTAGAAAATATGGCCCAAAAGGTGAAAAAATTAAAAAAGTTGGCATTTTTTAAAAAGCAAAATTGTTTGGAAACTTTAATACCCTATAACTCTTTCAAAAAAGTTTCAACTGCAACTTAATTTGGAATGTACATTTCTGGCATTTCAATATATATAAATCACTCTACCGAAGTCGATTTGAATAGATATTTAAAAAAAAATGTCCTAAAAGGTGAAAAAAAAGCTAAATTCTTTGGAAACTTTAATATCCCATAACTCTTTCAAAAAAGGTTCAATTGCAACTTTATTTGTAAAGTACATTTCTGGCATTTGAATATATATAAATCACTTTACCGAAGTCGATTTGAATCAATATTTTAGAAAATATGGCCAAAAAGGTGAAAAAATTAAAAAAGTTGGCATTTTTAAAAAAGCAAAATTGTTTGGAAAATTTAATACCCTATAACTCTTTCAAAAAAGGTTCAACTGCAACTTAATTTGGAAAGTATATTTCTGGCATTTCAATATATATAAATCACTCTACCGAAGTCTATTTGAATAAATATTTTAGAAAATATGGCCCAAAAGGTGAAAAAATTGTAAAAATTGGCATTTTTAAAAAACCAAAATTCGTTGGAAACTTTAATAACCCATAACTCCTTCAAAATAGGTTCAACTGCAACTTTATTTATAAAAATACATTTCTGGCATCTCAATATATATAAATCACTTTACCGAAGTCGATTTGAATCAATCTTTTAGAAAATATGGCCTAAGAGGTGAAAAAATTATAAAAATTGGCATTTTTAAAAAAGCAAAATTCTTTTGAAACTTTAATAACCCATAACTCTTCCAAAATAGGTTCAATTGCAACTTAATTTATAAAAGTACATTTCTGGCATCGGAATATATATAAATCACTTTACCGAAGACGATTTGAATTAATATGTTAGAAAATATGGCCTAAAAGGTGAAAAAATTATAAAAATTGGCATTTTTAAAAAAGCAAAATTCTTTGGAAACTTTAATAACCCATAACTCTTTTAAAATAGGTTCAATTGCAACTTTATTTAGAAAAATACATTTCTGGCATCTCAATATATATAAATCACTTTACCAAAGTCGATTTGAATCAATATTTTAGAAAATATGGCCTAAAAGGTGAAAAAATTATAAAAATTGGCATTTTAAAAAAGCAGAATTCTTTGGAAACCTTAATAACCCATAACTCTTTCTAAAAAGGTTCAACTGCAACTTTATTTGGAAAGTACATTTCTAACATCTCAATATATATAAATCACTCTACCGAAGTCGATTTGAATCAATATTTTAGAAAATATGGCCTAAAAGGTGAAAAAATTATAAAAATTGGCATTTTTAAAAAAGCAAAATTCTTTGGAAACTTTAATAACACATAACACTTTCAAAATAGGTTCAATTGCAACTTTATTTAAAAAAATACATTTCTGGCATCTCAATATATATAAATCACTTTACCAAAGTCGATTTGAATCAATATTTTAGAAAATATGGCCTAAAAGGTGAAAAAATTATAAAAATTGGCATTTTAAAAAAAGCAAAATTCTTTGGAAACCTTAATAACCCATAACTCTTTC
The DNA here is from genome assembly GCA_018150725.1 of Drosophila quadrilineata. Lineage (NCBI taxonomy): Eukaryota > Metazoa > Arthropoda > Insecta > Diptera > Drosophilidae > Drosophila > Drosophila quadrilineata. Next base: position 210,732 of record JAECWN010000198.1, on the reverse strand, counting down.
GAAAAAGGTTCAACTGCAACAAAAAGGTGAAAAAATTAAAAAAGTTGGCATTTTTAAAAAAGCAAAATTGTTTGGAAACTTTAATACCCTATAACTCTTTCAAAAAAGGTTCAACTGCAACTTAATTTGGAAATTTCATTTCTGGCATTTCAATATATATAAATCACTCTACCGAAGTCGATTTTAATAGATATTTAAAAAAAAATGTCCTAAAAGGTGAAAAAAGCTAAATTCTTTGGAAACTTTAATATCCCATAACTCTTTCAAAAAAGGTTCAACTGCAACTTAATTTGAAAAGTACATTTCTGGCATTTCAATATATATAAATCACTCTACCGAAGTCGATTTGAATCGATATTTTAGAAAATATGGCCTAAAAGGTAAAAAAATTATAAACATTGGCATTTTTAAAAAAGCAAAATTCTTTGGAAACTTTAATAACCCATAACACTTTCAAAATAGGTTCAATTGCAACTTTATTTAAAAAATACATTTCTGGCATTTCAATATATATAAATCACTTTACCAAAGTCGATTTGAATCAATATTTTAGAAAATATGGCCTAAAAGGTGAAAAAAATTATAAAAATTGGCATTTTAAAAAAGCAAAATTCTTTGGAAACCTTAATGACCCATAACTCTTTCGAATAAGGTTCAACTGCAACAAAAAGGTCAAAAAATTAAAAAGTTGGCATTTTTAAAAAGCAAAATTGTTTGGAAACTTTAATACCCTATAACTCTTTCAAAAAAGGTTCAACTGCAACTTAATTTGTAAAGTACATTTCTGGCATCTGAATATAAATAAATCACTTTACCGGGAAGTCGATTTCAATCAATATTTTAGAAAATATGGCCAAAAATGTGAAAAAATTAAAAATATTGGCATTCTGAAAAAAGCTAAATTCTTTGGAAACTTTAATATCCCATAACTCTTTCAAAAAAGGTTCAATTGCAACTTTATTTGTAAAGTACATTTCTGGCATTTGAATATATATAAATCACTTTACCGAAGTCGATTTGAATAAATATTTTAGAAAATATGGCCCAAAAGGTGAAAAAATTAAAAAAGTTGGCATTTTTAAAAAAGCAAAATTGTTTGGAAACTTTAATACCCTATAACTCTTTCAAAAAAGCAAAATTCTTTGGAAACTTTAATAACCCATAACACTTTCAAAATAGGTTCAATTGCAACTTTATTTAAAAAAAAACATTTCTGGCATTTCAATATATATAAATCACTTTACCAAAGTCGATTTGAATCAATATTTTAGAAAATATGGCCTAAAAGGTGAAAAAATTATAAAAATTGGCATTTTAAAAAAAGCAAAATTCTTTGGAAACCTTAATAACCCATAACTCTTTCGAAAAAGGTTCAACTGCAACAAAAAGGTCAAAAAATTAAAAAGTTGGCATTTTTAAAAAAGCAAAATTGTTTGAAAACTTTAATACCCTATAACTCTTTCAAAAAGGTTCAACTGCAACTTAATTTGGAATGTACATTTCTGGCATTTCAATATATATAAATCACTCTACCGAAGTCGATTTGAATAGATATTTAAAAAAATGTCCTAAAAGGTGAAAAAAAAGCTAAATTCTTTGGAAACTTTAATATCCCATAACTCATTCAAAAAAGGTTCAACTGCAACTTAATTTGGAAAGTACATTTCTGGCATTTCAATATATATAAATCACTCTACCGAAGTCGATTTGAATCGATATTTTAAAAAAAATGGCCTAAAAGGTGAAAAAATTGTAAAAATTGGCATTTTTAAAAGCAAAATTCGTTGGAAACTTTAATAACCCATAACTCCTTCAAAATAGGTTCAACTGCAACTTTATTTATAAAAATACATTTCTGGCATCTCAATATATATAAATCACTTTACCGAAGTCGATTTGAATCAATATTTTAGAAAATATGGCCTAAGAGGTGAAAAAATTATAAAAATTGGCATTTTTAAAAAAGCAAAATTCTTTGGAACCCTTAATAACCAATAACTCTTTCAAAAAAGGTTCAACTGCAACTTTATTTGGAAAGTACATTTTTGGCATCTCATTATATATAAATCACTCTACCGAAGTCGATTTGAATCAATATTTTATAAAATAAGGCCTAAGAGGTGAAAAAATTATAAAAATTGACATTTTTAAAAAAGCAAAATTCTTTGGAAACTTTAATAACCCATAACTCTTTCACAAAGGTTCAATTGTAACTTTAGGTTCAATTGCAACTTTATTTAAAAAAATACATTTCTGGCATCTCAATATATATAAATCACTTTACCAAAGTCGATTTGAATCAATATTTTAGAAAATATGGCCTAAAAGGTGAAAAAATTATAAAAATTGGCATTTTAAAAAAAGCAAAATTCTTTGGAAACCTTAATAACCCATAACTCTTTCGAATAAGGTTCAACTGCAACAAAAGGTCAAAAAATTAAAAGTTGGCATTTTTAAAAAGCAAAATTGTTTGGAAACTTTAATACCCTATAACTCTTTCAAAAAAGGTTCAACTGCAACTCAATTTGTAAAGTACATTTCTGGCATCTGAATATAAATAAATCACTTTACCGAAGTCGATTTCAATCAATATTTTAGAAAATATGGCCAAAAATGTGAAAAAATTAAAAATATTGGCATTCTGAAAAAGCTAAATTCTTTGGAAACTTTAATAACCCATAACTCCTTCAAAATAGGTTCAACTGCAACTTTATTTATAAAAATACATTTCTGGCATCTCAATATATATAAATCACTTTACCGAAGTCGATTTGAATCAATCTTTTAGAAAATATGGCCTAAGAGGTGAAAAAATTATAAAAATTGGCATTTTTAAAAAAGCAAAATTCTTTTGAAACTTTAATAACCCATAACTCTTCCAAAACAGGTTCAATTGCAACTTAATTTATAAAAGTACATTTCTGGCATCGGAATATATATAAATCACTTTACCGAAGACGATTTGAATTAATATGTTAGAAAATATGGCCTAAAAGGTGAAAAAATTATAAAAATTGGCATTTTTAAAAAAGCAAAATTCTTTGGAAACTTTAATAACCCATAACTCTTTTAAAATAGGTTCAATTGCAACTTTATTTAGAAAAATACATTTCTGGCATCTCAATATATATAAATCACTTTACCAAAGTCGATTTGAATCAATATTTTAGAAAATATGGCCTAAAAGGTGAAAAAATTATAAAAATTGGCATTTTAAAAAAAGCAAAATTCTTTGGAAACCTTAATAACCCATAACTCTTTCGAAAAAGGTTCAACTGCAACAAAAAGGTGAAAAAATTAAAAAAGTTGGCATTTTTAAAAAAGCAAAATTGTTTGGAAACTTTAATACCCTATAACTCTTTCAAAAAAGGTTCAACTGCAACTTAATTTGGAAATTTCATTTCTGGCATTTCAATATATATAAATCACTCTACCGAAGTCGATTTTAATAGATATTTAAAAAAAAATGTCCTAAAAGGTGAAAAAAAGCTAAATTCTTTGGAAACTTTAATATCCCATAACTCTTTCAAAAGGTTCAACTGCAACTTAATTTGAAAAGTACATTTCTGGCATTTCAATATATATAAATCACTCTACCGAAGTCGATTTGAATCGATATTTTAGAAAATATGGCCTAAAAGGTGAAAAAATTATAAAAATTGGCATTTTTAAAAAAGCAAAATTCTTTGGAAACTTTAATAACCCATAACACTTTCAAAATAGGTTCAATTGCAACTTTATTTAAAAAAATACATTTCTGGCATTTCAATATATATAAATCTCTTTACCAAAGTCGATTTGAATCAATATTTTAGAAAATATGGCCTAAAAGGTGAAAAAATTATAAAAATTGGCATTTTAAAAAAAGCAAAATTCTTTGGAAACCTTAATAACCCATAACTCTTTCGAATAAGGTTCAACTGCAACAAAAAGGTCAAAAAATTAAAAAGTTGGCATTTTTAAAAAAGCAAAATTGTTTGGAAACTTTAATACCCTATAACTCTTTCAAAAAAGGTTCAACTGCAACTTAATTTGTAAAGTACATTTCTGGCATCTGAATATAAATAAATCACTTTACCGAAGTCGATTTCAATCAATATTTTAGAAAATATGGCCAAAAATGTGAAAAAATTAAAAATATTGGCATTCTGAAAAAGCTAAATTCTTTGGAAACTTTAATATCCCCATAACTCTTTCAAAAAAGGTTCAATTGCAACTTTATTTGTAAAGTACATTTCTGGCATTTGAATATATATAAATCACTTTACCGAAGTCGATTTGAATAAATATTTTAGAAAATATGGCCCAAAAGGTGAAAAAATTAAAAAAGTTGGCATTTTTAAAAAAGCAAAATTGTTTGGAAACTTTAATACCCTATAACTCTTTCAAAAAAGGTTCAACTGCAACTTAATTTGGAATGTACATTTCTGGCATTTCAATATATATAAATCACTCTACCGAAGTCGATTTGAATAGATATTTAAAAAAAATGTCCTAAAAGGTGAAAAAAAAGCTAAATTCTTTGGAAACTTTAATATCCCATAACTCTTTCAAAAAAGGTTCAATTGCAACTTTATTTGTAAAGTACATTTCTGGCATTTGAATATATATAAATCACTTTACCGAAGTCGATTTGAATCAATATTTTAGAAAATATGGCCAAAAAGGTGAAAAATTAAAAAAGTTGGCATTTTTAAAAAGCAAAATTGTTTGGAAAATTTAATACCCTATAACTCTTTCAAAAAAGGTTCAACTGCAACTTAATTTGGAAAGTATATTTCTGGCATTTCAATATATATAAATCACTCTACCGAAGTCTATTTGAATCGATATTTTAAAAAAATGTCCTAAAAGGTGAAAAAATTGTAAAAATTGGCATTTTTAAAAAAGCAAAATTCGTTGGAAACTTTAATAACCCATAACTCCTTCAAAATAGGTTCAACTGCAACTTTATTTATAAAAATACATTTCTGGCATCTCAATATATATAAATCACTCTACCGAAGTCGATTTGAATAGATATTTAAAAAAAAATGTCCTAAAAGGTGAAAAAAAAGCTAAATTCTTTGGAAACTTTAATATCCCATAACTCTTTCAAAAAAGGTTCAACTGCAACTTAATTTGGAAAGTACATTTCTGGCATTTCAATATATATAAATCACTCTACCGAAGTCGATTTGATTCGATATTTTAAAAAAAATGGCCTAAAATGTGAAAAAATTGTAAAAATTTTTAAAAAAGCAAAATTCTTTTGAAACTTTAATAACCCATAACTCTTTCAGAATAGGTTCAATTGCAACTTTATTTATAAAAGTACATTTCTGGCATCTGAATATATATAAATCACTTTACCGAAGACGATTTGAATTAATATGTTAGAAAATATGGCCTAAAAGGTGAAAAAATTAAAAAAGCAAAATTCTTTGGAAACTTTAATAACCCATAACTCTTTTAAAATTAGTTCAATTGCAACTTTATTTAGAAAAATACATTTCTGGCATCTCAATATATATAAATCACTTTACCAAAGTCGATTTGAATCAATATTTTAGAAAATATGGCCAAAAAGGTGAAAAAATTATAAAAATTGGCATTTTAAAAAAGCAGAATTCTTTGGAAACCTTAATAACCCATAACTCTTTCGAAAAAGGTTCAACTGCAACTTTATTTGGAAAGTAAATTTCTGGCATCTCATTATATATAAATCACTCTACCGAAGTCGATTTGAATCAATATTTTAGAAAATATGGCCAAAAATGTGAAAGAATTAAAAAATATTGGCATTTGTAAAAAGCAAAATTGTTTGGAAACTTTAATAACCCATAACTCTTTCAAAAAAGGTTCAACTGCAACTTAATTTGGAAAGTACATTTCTAACATCTCAATATATATAAATCACTCTACCGAAGTCGATTTGAATCAATATTTTAGAAAATATGGCCTAAAAGGTGAAAAAATTATAAAAATTGGCATTTTTAAAAAAGAAAAATTCTTTGGAAACTTTAATAACACATAACAGTTTCAAAATAGGTTCAATTGCAACTTTATTTAAAAAAAATACATTTCTGGCATCTCAATATATATAAATCACTTTACCAAAGTCGATTTGAATCAATATTTTAGAAAATATGGCCTAAAAGGTGAAAAAATTATAAAAATTGGCATTTTAAAAAAAGCAAAATTCTTTGGAAACCTTAATAACCCATAACTCTTTCGAAAAGGTTCAACTGCAACAAAAGGTGAAAAAATTATAAAAGTTGGCATTTTAAAAAGCAAAATTGTTTGGAAACTTAATACCCTATAACTCTTTCAAAAAGGTTCAACTGCAACTTAATTTGGAAAGTTCATTTCTGGCATTTCAATATATATAAATCACTCTACCGAAGTCGATTTTAATAGATATTTAAAAAAAATGTCCTAAAAGGTGAAAAAAGCTAAATTCTTTGGAAACTTTAATATCCCATAACTCTTTCAAAAAAGGTTCAACTGCAACTTAATTTGGAAAGTACATTTCTGGCATTTCAATATATATAAATCACTCTACCGAAGTCGATTTGAATCAATATTTTAGAAAATATGGCCTAAAAGGTGAAAAAATTATAAAAATTGGCATTTTTAAAAAAGCAAAATTCTTTGGAAACTTTAATAACCCATAACACTTTCAAAATAGGTTCAATTGCAACTTTATTTAAAAAAAAACATTTCTGGCATTTCAATATATATAAATCACTTTACCAAAGTCGATTTGAATCAATATTTTAGAAAATATGGCCTAAAAGGTGAAAAAATTATAAAAATTGGCATTTTAAAAAAAGCAAAATTCTTTGGAAACCTTAATAACCCATAACTCTTTCGAAAAAGGTTCAACTGCAACAAAAAGGTCAAAAAATTAAAAAGTTGGCATTTTTAAAAAAGCAAAATTGTTTGAAAACTTTAATACCCTATAACTCTTTCAAAAAAGGTTCAACTGCAACTTAATTTGGAATGTACATTTCTGGCATTTCAATATATATAAATCACTCTACCGAAGTCGATTTGAATAGATATTTAAAAAAAAATGTCCTAAAAGGTGAAAAAAAAGCTAAATTCTTTGGATACTTTAATATCCCATAACTCTTTCAAAAAAGGTTCAACTGCAACTTAATTTGGAAAGTACATTTCTGGCATTTCAATATATATAAATCACTCTACCGAAGTCGATTTGAATCGATATTTTTAAAAAAATGGCCTAAAAGGTGAAAAAATTGTAAAAATTGGCATTTTTAAAAAAGCAAAATTCGTTGGAAACTTTAATAACCCATAACTCCTTCAAAATGGGTTCAACTGCAACTTTGTTTATAAAAATACATTTCTGGCATCTCAATATATATAAATCACTTTACCGAAGTCGATTTGAATCAATATTTTAGAAAATATGGCCTAAGAGGTGAAAAAATTATAAAAATTGGCATTTTTAAAAAAGCAAAATTCTTTGGAACCCTTAATAACCAATAACTCTTTCAAAAAAGGTTCAACTTCAACTTTATTTGGAAAGTACATTTTTGGCATCTCATTATATATAAATCACTCTACCGAAGTCGATTTGAATCAATATTTTATAAAATAAGGCCTAAGAGGTGAAAAAATTATAAAAATTGACATTTTTAAAAAAGCAAAATTCTATGGAAACTTTAATAACCCATAACTCTTTCACAAAGGTTCAATTGTAACTTTAGGTTCAATTGCAACTTTATTTAAAAAAATACATTTCTGGCATCTCAATATATATAAATCACTTTACCAAAGTCGATTTGAATCAATATTTTAGAAAATATGGCTAAAAGGTGAAAAAATTATAAAAATTGGCATTTTAAAAAAGCAAAATTCTTTGGAAACCTTAATAACCCATAACTCTTTAGAAAAAGGTTCAACTGCAACTTTATTTGGAAAGTAAATTTCTGACATCTCAATATATATAAATCACTTTACCGAAGTCGATTTCAATCAATATTTTAGAAAATATGGCCAAAAATGTGAAAAAATTAAAAATATTGGCATTTTGAAAAAAGTTAAATTCATTGGAAACTTTAATATCCCATAACTCTTTCAAAAAAGGTTCAATTGCAACTTTATTTGTAAAGTACATTTCTGGCATTTGAATATATATAAATCACTTTACCGAAGTCGATTTGAATAAATATTTTAGAAAATATGGTTAAAAAGGTGAAAAAATTAAAAAAGTTGGCATTTTTAAAAAAGCAAAATTGTTTGGAAACTTTAATACCCTATAACTCTTTCAAAAAAGGTTCAATTGCAACTTTATTTATAAAAATACATTTCTGGCATCTAAATATTTATAAATCACTTTACCGAAGTCGATTTGAATCAATATTTAAAAAAATTTGGCCAAAAAGGTGAAAAAAATTAAAAAAATTGGCATTTTAAAAAGCTAAATTCTTTGGAAACTTTAATAACCCATAACTCTTTCAAAAATGGTTCAACTGCAACTTAATTTGGAAAGTACATTTCGAACATCTCAATATATATAAAGCACTATACCGAAGTCGATTTGAATCGATATTTAAAAAAAAAAGCCTAAAAGGTGAAAAAATTGTAAAAATTGGCATTTTTAAAAAAGCAAAATTCTTTGGGAACTTTAATAACCCATAACTCCTTCAAAATAGGTTCCATTGCAACTTTATTTGTAAAGTACATTTCTGGCATCAAATATATAGATCACTTTACGGAAGTCGATTTAAATAAATATTTTAGAAAATATGGCCAAAATGTGATAAAATTAAAAATAAAGTACATTTCTGGCATCTGAATATATATAAATCACTTTGACGAAGTCGATTTGAATCAATATTTTAGAAAATATGGCCAAAAATGTGAAAAAATTAAAAATATTGGCATTTTGAAAAAAGCTAAATTCTTTGGAAACTTTAATATCCCATAACTCTTTTAAAAAAGGTTCAATTACAACTTTATTTGTAAAGTACATTTCTGGCATTTGAATATATATAAATCACTTTACCGAAGTCGATTTGAATAAATATTTTAGAAAATATGGCATTAAAAGGTGAAACAATTAAAAAGTTGGCATTTTTATAAAAGCAAAATTGTTTGGAAACTTAAATACCCTATAACTCTTTCAAAAAGGTTCAACTGCAACTTAATTTGGAAAGTACATTTCTGGCATTTCAATGTATATAAATCACTCTATAGAAGTCGATTTGAATCTATATTTTAAAAAAATGGCCTAAAAAGGTGAAAAAATTTTAAAAATTGGCATTTTTAAATAAAAGCAAAATTCTTTGGAAACTTTAATAATCCATAACTCCTTCAAAATAGAATCAACTGCAACTTTATTTATAAAAATACATTTCTGGCATCTAAATATATAAAATCACTTTACCGAAGTCGATTTGAATCAATATTTTAGAAAATATGGCCAAAAAAGTGAAAAATTAAAAAAGTTGGCATTTTTAAAAAAGCAAAATTGTTTGGAAACTTTAATAACCCATAACTTTTTTGAAAAATGGTTCAACTGCATTTAAATTTGGAAAGTAAATTTCTGGCATCTCAATATATAAAAATCACTCTATCAGAAGTCGATTTGAATCGATATTTTAAACAAAAAGCCTAAAAGGTGAAAAAAATTATAAAAATTGGCATTTTAAAAAAACAAAATTCTTTGGAAACTTTAATAACCCATAACTCCTTCAAAAAAGGTTCCATTGCAACTTTATTTGTAAAGTACATTTCTGGCATCTAAATATATATAAATCACTTTACCGAAGTCGATTTGAATCAATATTTTAGAAAATATGGCCAAAAAAGGTGAAAAAATTAAAAAAAGTTGGCATTTTAAAAAAGCAAAAATGTTTGGAAACTTTAAAAACCCATAACTCTTTCAAAAATGGTTCAACTGCAACTTAATTTGGAAAGTAAATTTCTGGCATCTCAATATATAAAAATCACTCTATCGAAGTCGATTTGAATCATATTTTTAAAAAATGGCCAAAAAGGTGAAAAAATTTAAAAATTGGCATTTTTAAAAAAAGCAAAATTCTTTGGAAACTTGAATAACCCATAACTCCTTCAAAATAGGTTCCATTGCAACTTTATTTGTAAAGTAAATTTCTGGCATCTAAATATATATAAATCACTTTACCGAAGTCGATTGGAATAAATATGAAAAAATTAAAAATAAAGTACATTTCTGGCATCTGAATATATATAAATCACTTTAACGAAGTCGATTTGAATCAATATTTTAGAAAATATGGCCAAAAGGTGAAACAATTAAAAAAATTGGCATTTTTATAAAAGCAAAATTGTTTGGAAACTTAAATACCCTATAACTCTTTCAAAAAAGGTTCAACTGCAACTTAATTTGGAAAGTACATTTCTGGCATTTCAATGTATATAAATCACTCTATAGAAGTCGATTTGAATCTATATTTTAAAAAAAATGGCCTAAAAGGTGAAAAAATTTTAAAAATTGGCATTTTTAAATAAAAGCAAAATTCTTTGGAAACTTTAATAATCCATAACTCCTTCAAAATAGGATCAACTGCAACTTTATTTATAAAAATACATTTCTGGCATCTAAATATATATAAATCACTTTACCGAAGTCGATTTGAATCAATATTTTAGAAAATATGGCCAAAAAAGTGAAAAAATTAAAAAATTGGCATTTTTAAAAAAGCAAAATTGTTTGGAAACTTTAATAACCCATAACTTTTTGAAAAATGGTTCAACTGCATTTAAATTTGGAAAGTAAATTTCTGGCATCTCAATATATAAAAATCACTCTATCGAAGTCGATTTGAATCGATATTTTAAACAAAAAGACTAAAAGGTGAAAAAATTGTAAAAATTGGCATTTTTAAAAAAGCAAAATTCTTTGGAAACTTTAATAACCCATAACTCCTTCAAAAAAGGTTCCATTGCAACTTTATTTGTAAAAGTACATTTCTGGCATCTAAATATATATAAATCACTTTAACGAAGTCGATTTGAATCAATATTTTAGAAAATATGGCCAAAAAGGTGAAACAATTAAAAAAGTTGGCATTTTTATAAAAGCAAAATTGTTTGGAAACTTAAATACCCTATAACTCTTTCAAAAAAGGTTCAACTGCAACTTAATTTGGAAAGTACATTTCTGGCATTTCAATGTATATAAATCACTCTATAGAAGTCGATTTGAATCTATATTTTAAAAAAAATGGCCTAAAAGGTGAAAAAATTTTAAAAATTGGCATTTTTAAATAAAAGCAAAATTCTTTGGAAACTTTAATAATCCATAACTCCTTCAAAATAGAATCAACTGCAACTTTATTTATAAAAATACATTTCTGGCATCTAAATATATATAAATCACTTTACCGAAGTCGATTTGAATCAATATTTTAGAAAATATGGCCAAAAAAGTGAAAAAATTAAAAAAGTTGGCATTTTTAAAAAAGCAAAATTGTTTGGAAACTTTAATAACCCATAACTTTTTTGAAAAATGGTTCAACTGCATTTAAATTTGGAAAGTAAATTTCTGGCATCTCAATATATAAAAATCACTCTATCGAAGTCGATTTGAATCGATATTTTAAACAAAAAGCCTAAAAGGTGAAAAAATTAAAAAATTGGCATTTTTAAAAAAGCAAAATTCTTTGGAAACTTTAATAACCCATAACTCCTTCAAAAAAGGTTCCATTGCAACTTTATTTGTAAAGTACATTTCTGGCATCTAAATATATATAAATCACTTTACCGAAGTCGATTTGAAACAATATTTTAGAAAATATGGCCAAAAAGGTGAAAAAATTAAAAAAGTTGGCATTTTTAAAAAAGCAAAAATGTTTGGAAACTTTAAAAACCCATAACTCTTTCAAAAATGGTTCAACTGCAACTTAATTTGGAAAGTAAATTTCTGGCATCTCAATATATAAAAATCACTCTATCGAAGTCGATTTGAATCGATATTTTAAACAAAAAGCCTAAAAGGTGAAAAAATTGTAAAAATTGGCATTTTTAAAAAAGCAAAATTCTTTGGAAACTTGAATAACCCATAACTCCTTCAAAATAGGTTCCATTGCAACTTTATTTGTAAAGTAAATTTCTGGCATCTAAATATATATAAATCACTTTACCGAAGTCGATTTGAATAAATATGAAAAAATTAAAAATAAAGTACATTTCTGGCATCTGAATATATATAAATCACTTTAACGAAGTCGATTTGAATCAATATTTTAGAAAATATGGCCAAAAATGTGAAAAAATTAAAAATATTGGCATTTTGAAAAAAGCTAAATTCTTTGGAAACTTTAATATCACCATAACTCTTTCAAAAAAGGTTCAACTGCAACTTTATTTGTAAAGCACATTTCTGGCATTTGAATATATATAAATCACTTTACCGAAGTCGATTTGAATAAATATTTTAGAAAATATGGCCCAAAAGGTGAAAAAATTAAAAAAGTTGGCATTTTTTAAAAAGCAAAATTGTTTGGAAACTTTAATACCCTATAACTCTTTCAAAAAAGGTTCAACTGCAATTTAATTTGCAAAGTACATTTCTGGCATTTCAATATATATAAATCACTCTACCGAAGTCGATTTGAATCGATATTTTAAAAAAAATGGCATAAAAGGTGAAAAAAAAGCTAAATTCTTTGGAAACTTTAATATCCCATAACTCTTTCAAAAAAGGTTCAATTGCAACTTTATTTGTAAAGTACATTTCTGGCATTTGAATATATATAAATCACTTTACCGAAGTCGATTTGAATAAATATTTTAGAAAATATGGCCAAAAAGGTGAAAAAATTAAAAAAGTTGTCATTTTTAAAAAAGCAAAATTTGTTTGGAAACTTTAATACCCTATAACTCTTTCAAAAAAGGTTCAACTGCAACTTAATTTGGAAAGTACATTTCTGGCATTTCAATATATATAAATCACTCTACCGAAGTCGATTTGAATCGATATTTTAAAAAAATGGCCTAAAAAGGTGAAAAAATTGTAAAATTGGCATTTTAAAAAGCAAAAATCGTTAAAAATATGGCCTAAGAGGTGAAAAATTATAAAAATTGGCATTTTTAAAAAGCAAAATTCTTTTGAAACTTTAATAACCCATAACTCTTTCAAAATAGGTTCAATTGCAACTTTATTTATAAAAGTACATTTCTGGCATCTGAATATATATAAATCACTTTACCGAAGACGATTTGAATTAATATGTTAGAAAATATGGCCTAAAAGGTGAAAAAATTATAAAAATTGGCATTTTTAAAAAAGCAAAATTCTTTGGAAACTTTAATAACCCATAACTCTTTAAAATAAGTTTAATTGCAACTTTATTTAGAAAATACATTTCTGGCATCTCAATATATATAAATCACTTTACCAAAAGTCGATTTGAATCAATATTTTAGAAAATATGGCCTAAAAGGTGAAAAAATTATAAAAATTGGCATTTTAAAAAGCAGAATTCTTTGGAAAACTTAATAACCCATAACTCTTTCGAAAAAAGTTCAACTGCAACTTTATTTGGAGAGTAAATTTCTGGCATCTCATTATATATAAATCACTCTACCGAAGTCGATTTGAATCAATATTTTAGAAAATATGGCCAAAAATGTGAAAAAATTAAAAATATTGGCATTTTGTAAAAAAGCAAAATTGTTTGGAAACTTTAATAACCCATAACTCTTTCAAAAAAGGTTCAACTGCAACTTAATTTGGAAAGTACATTTCTGGCATCTCAATATATATAAATCACTCTACCGAAGTCGATTTGAATCAATATTTTAGAAAATATGGCCTAAAAGGTGAAAAAATTTATAAAAATTGGCATTTTTAAAAAAGCAAAATTCTTTGGAAACTTTAATAACCACATAACACTTTCAAAATAGGTTCAATTGCAACTTTATTTAAAAAAATACATTTCTGGCATCTCAATATATATAAATCACTTTACCAAAGTCGATTTGAATCAATATTTTAGAAAATATGGCCTAAAAGGTGAAAAAATTATAAAAATTGGCATTTTAAAAAAAGCAAAATTCTTTGGAAACCTTAATAACCCATAACTCTTTCGAAAAAGGTTCAACTGCAACAAAAAGGTGAAAAAATTAAAAAAGTTGGCATTTTTAAAAAAGGAAAATTGTTTGGAAACTTTAATACCCTATAACTCTTTCAAAAAGGTTCAAGTGCAACTTAATTTGAAAGTTCATTTCTGGCATTTCAATATATATAAATCACTCTACCGAAGTCGATTTTAATAGATATTTAAAAAAAAATGTCCTAAAAGGTGAAAAAAAGCTAAATTCTTTGGAAACTTTAATATCCCATAACTCTTTCAAAAAAGGTTCTACTGCAACTTAATTTGGAAAGTACATTTCTGGCATTTTAATATATATAAATCACTCTACCGAAGTCGATTTGAATCGATATTTTAGAAAATATGGCCTAAAAGGTGAAAAAATTATAAAAATTGGCATTTTAAAAAAAGCAAAATTCTTTGGAAACCTTAATAACCCATAACTCTTTCGAAAAATGTTCAACTGCAACTTTATTTGGAAAGTAAATTTCTGGCATCTCAATATATATAAATCACTTTACCGAAGTCGATTTCAATCAATATTTTAGAAAATATGGCCAAAAATGTGAAAAAATTAAAAATAGTGGCATTTTGAAAAAAGCTAAATTCATTGGAAACTTTAATAACCCATAACTCTTTCAAAAAAGGTTCAATTGCAACTTTATTTGTAAAGTACATTTCTGGCATTTGAATATATATAAATCACTTTACCGAAGTCGATTTGAATAAATATTTTAGAAAATATGGTCAAAAAGGTGAAAAAATTAAAAAAGTTGGCATTTTTAAAAAAGCAAAATTGTTTGGAAACTTTAATACCCTATAACTCTTTCAAAAAAGGTTCAACTGCAACTTTATTTATAAAAATACATTTCTGGCATCTAAATATTTATAAATCACTTTACCGAAGTCGATTTGAATCAATATTTAAAAAAATTTGGCCAAAAGGTGAAAAAATTAAAAAAAATTGGCATTTTTAAAAAAGCTAAATTCTTTGGAAACTTTAATAACCCATAACTCTTTCAAAAATGGTTCAACTGCAACTTAATTTGGAAAGTACATTTCTAGCATCTCAATATATATAAATCACTTTATCGAAGTCGATTTGAATCGATATTTCAAAAAAAAAGCCTAAAAGGTGAAAAAATTGTAAAAATTGGAATTTTTAAAAAAGCAAAATTCTTTGGGAACTTTAATAACCCATAACTCCTTCAAAATAAGTTCCATTGCAACTTTATTTGTAAAGTACATTTCTGGCATCTAAATATATATAAATCACTTTACCGAAGTCGATTTAAATAAATATTTTAGAAAATATGGCCAAAAATGTGATAAAATTAAAAATAAAGTACATTTCTGGCATCTGAATATATATAAATCAATTTGACGAAGTCGATTTGAATCAATATTTTAGAAAATATGGGCAAAATGTGAAAAAATTAAAAAATTGGCATTTTGAAAAAAGCTTAATTCTTTGGAAACTTTAATATCCCATAACTCTTTAAAAAAAGGTTCAATTACAACTTTATTTGTAAAGTACATTTCTGGCATTTGAATATATATAAATCACTTTACCGAAGTCGATTTGAATAAATATTTTAGAAAATATGGCATTAAAAGTGAAACAATTAAAAAAGTTGGCATTTTTATAAAAGCAAAATTGTTTGGAAACTTAAATAACCTATAACTCTTTCAAAAATGTTCAACTGCAACTTAATTTGGAAAGTACATTTCTGGCATTTCAATGTATATAAATTACTCTATCGAAGTCGATTTGAATCTATATTTTAAAAAAAATGGCCTAAAAGGTGAAAAAATTTTAAAAATTGGCATTTTTAAATAAAAGCAAAATTCTTTGGAAACTTTAATAATCCATAACTCCTTCAAAATAGAATCAACTGCAACTTTATTTATAAAAATACATTTCTGGCATCTAAATATATATAAATCACTTTACCGAAGTCGATTTGAATCAATATTTTAGAAAATATGGCCAAAAAGGTGAAAAAATTAAAAAAGTTGGCATTTTTAAAAAAGCAAAATTGTTTGGAAACTTTAATTACCCATAACTTTTTTGAAAAATGGTTCAACTGCAACTTAATTTGGAAAGTAAATTTCTGGCATCTCAATATATATAAATCACTCTATCGAAGTCGATTTGAATCGATATTTTAAACAAAAAGCCTAAAAGGTGAAAAAATTGTAAAAATTGGCATTTTTAAAAAAGCAAAATTCTTTGGAAACTTTAATAACCCATAACTCCTTCAAAATAGGTTCCATTGCAACTTTATTTGTAAAGTACATTTCTGGCATCTAAATATATATAAATCACTTTACCGAAGTCGATTTGAATCAATATTTTAGAAAATGTGGCCAAAAAGGTGAAGAAAATAAAAAAGTTGGCATTTTTAAAAAAGCAAAATGATTTGGAAACTTTAAAAACCCATAACTCTTTCAAAAATAGATCAACTGCAACTTAATTTGGAAAGTAAATTTCTGGCATCTCAATATATAAAAATCACTCTATCGAAGTCGATTTGAATCGATATTTTAAACAAAAAGCCTAAAAGGTGAAAAAATTGTAAAAATTGGCATTTTAAAGAAGCAAAATTCTTTGGAAACTTTAATAATCCATAACTCCTTCAAAATAGGTTCCATTGCAACTTTATTTGTAAAGTACATTTCTGGCATCTAAATATATATAAATCACTTTACCGAAGTCGATTTGAATAAATATGAAAAAATTAAAAATAAAGTACATTTCTGGCATATGAATATATATAAATCACTTTACGGAAGTCGATTTAAATAAATATTTTAGAAAATATGGCCAAAAATGTGATAAAATTAAAAATAAAGTACATTTCTGGCATCTGAATATATATAAATCAATTTGACGAAGTCGATTTGAATCAATATTTTAGAAAATATGGGCAAAATGTGAAAAATTAAAAATATTGGCATTTTGAAAAAAAGCTTAATTCTTTGGAAACTTTAATATCCCATAACTCTTTCAAAAAAGGTTCAATTACAACTTTATTTGTAAAGTACATTTCTGGCATTTGAATATATATAAATCACTTTACCGAAGTCGATTTGAATAAATATTTTAGAAAATATGGCAATAAAAGTGAAACAATTAAAAAAGTTGGCATTTTTATAAAAAGCAAAATTGTTTGGAAACTTAAATAACCCTATAACTCTTTCAAAAATGTTCAACTGCAACTTAATTTGAAAGTACATTTCTGGCATCTCAATGTATATAAATTACTTTACCGAAGTCGATTTGAATCTAATATTTTAAAAAAAATGGCCTAAAAAGGTGAAAAAAATTTTAAAAATTGGCATTTTTAAATAAAAGCAAAATTCTTTGGAAACTTTAATAATCCATAACTCCTTCAAAATAGAATCAACTGCAACTTTATTTATAAAAATACATTTCTGGCATCTAAATATATATAAATCACTTTACCGAAGTCGATTTGAATCAATATTTTAGAAAATATGGCCAAAAAGGTGAAAAAATTAAAAAATTGGCATTTTTAAAAAAGCAAAATTGTTTGGAAACTTTAATAACCCATAACTTTTTTAAAAATGGTTCAACTGCAACTTAATTTGGAAAGTAAATTTCTGGCATCTCAATATATATAAATCACTCTATCGAAGTCGATTTGAATCGATATTTTAAACAAAAAGCCTAAAAGGTGAAAAAATTGTAAAAATTGGCATTTTTAAAAAAGCAAAATTCTTTGGAAACTTTAATAATCCATAACTCCTTCAAAATAGGTTCCATTGCAACTTTATTTGTAAAGTACATTTCTGGCATCTAAATATATATAAATCACTTTACCGAAGTCGATTTGAATCAATATTTTAGAAAATGTGGCCAAAAAGGTGAAGAAAATAAAAAAGTTGGCATTTTTAAAAAAGCAAAATGGTTTGGAAACTTTAATAACCTATAACTCTTTCAAAAAAGGTTCAACTGCAACTTTATTTATAAAAATACATTTCTGGCATCTAAATATTTATAAATCACTTTACCGAAGTCGATTTGAATCAATATTTAAAAAAATTTGGCCAAAAGGTGAAAAAATTAAAAAAAATTGGCATTTTTGAAAAAGCTAAATTCTTTGGAAACTTTAATAACCCATAACTCTTTCAAAAATGGTTCAACTGCAACTTAATTTGGAAAGTACATTTCTAGCATCTCAATATATATAAATCACTCTATCGAAGTCGATTTGAATCGATATTTCAAAAAAAAAGCCTAAAAGGTGGAAAAATTTTAAAAATTGGAATTTTTAAAAAAGCAAAATTCTTTGGGAACTTTAATAACCCATAACTCCTTCAAAATAAGTTCCATTGCAACTTTATTTGTAAAGTACATTTCTGGCATCTAAATATATATAAATCACTTTACGGAAGTCGATTTAAATAAATATTTTAGAAAATATGGCCAAAAATGTGATAAAATTAAAAATAAAGTACATTTCTGGCATCTGAATATATATAAATCAATTTGACGAAGTCGATTTGAATCAATATTTTAGAAAATATGGGCAAAAATGTGAAAAAATTAAAAATATTGGCATTTTGAAAAAAGCTTAATTCTTTGGAAACTTTAATATCCCATAACTCTTTCAAAAAAGGTTCAATTACAACTTTATTTGTAAAGTACATTTCTGGCATTTGAATATATATAAATCACTTTACCGAAGTCGATTTGAATAAATATTTTAGAAAATATGGCATTAAAAGTGAAACAATTAAAAAAGTTGGCATTTTTATAAAAGCAAAATTGTTTGGAAACTTAAATACCCTATAACTCTTTCAAAAAATGTTCAACTGCAACTTAATTTGGAAAGTACATTTCTGGCATTTCAATGTATATAAATTACTCTATCGAAGTCGATTTGAATCTATATTTTAAAAAAAATGGCCTAAAAGGTGAAAAAATTTTAAAAATTGGCATTTTTAAATAAAAGCAAAATTCTTTGGAAACTTTAATAATCCATAACTCCTTCAAAATAGAATCAACTGCAACTTTATTTATAAAAATACATTTCTGGCATCTAAATATATATAAATCACTTTACCGAAGTCGATTTGAATCAATATTTTAGAAAATATGGCCAAAAAGGTGAAAAATTAAAAAATTGGCATTTTTAAAAAAGCAAAATTGTTTGGAAACTTTAATAACCCATAACTTTTTTGAAAAATGGTTCAACTGCAACTTAATTTGGAAAGTAAATTTCTGGCATCTCAATATATATAAATCACTCTATCGAAGTCGATTTGAATCGATATTTTAAAAAAAATGGCCTAAAAGGTGAAAAAATTTAAAAAATTGGCATTTTTAAAAAAGCAAAATTCTTTGGAAACTTTAATAACCCATAACTCTTCAAAATAGGTTCCATTGCAACTTTATTTGTAAAGTACATTTCTGGCATCTAAATATATATAAATCACTTTACCGAAGTCGATTTGAATCAATATTTTAGAAAATGTGGCCAAAAAGGTGAAGAAAATAAAAAAATTGGCATTTTTAAAAAGCAAAATGGTTTGGAAACTTTAATAACCCTATAACTCTTTCAAAAAAGGTTCAACTGCAACTTTATTTATAAAAATACATTTCTGGCATCTAAATATTTATAAATCACTTTACCGAAGTCGATTTGAATCAATATTTAAAAAAATTTGGCCAAAAGGTGAAAAATTAAAAAAAATTGGCATTTTGAAAAAGCTAAATTCTTTGGAAACTTTAATAACCCATAACTCTTTCAAAAATGGTTCAACTGCAACTTAATTTGGAAAGTACATTTCTGGCATCTCAATATATATAAATCACTTTACCGAAGTCGATTTGAATCGATATTTCAAAAAAAAGCCTAAAAAGGTGGAAAATTTAAAAAAATTGGAATTTTTAAAAAGCAAAATTTCTTTGGGAACTTTAATAACCCATAACTCCTTCAAAAAAGTTCCATTGCAACTTTATTTGTAAAGTACATTTCTGGCATCTAAATATATATAAATCACTTTACGGAAGTCGATTTAAATAAATATTTTAGAAAATATGGCCAAAAATGGATAAAATTAAAAATAAAGTACATTTCTGGCATCTGAATATATATAAATCAATTTGACGAAGTCGATTTGAATCAATATTTTAGAAAATATGGCCAAAAAAGTGAAAAAATTAAAAAAATTGGCATTTTTAAAAAAGCTTAATTCTTTGGAAACTTTAATAACCCATAACTCTTTCAAAAAAGGTTCAATTGCAACTTTATTTGTAAAGTACATTTCTGGCATCTGAATATATATAAATCACTTTACCGAAGTCGATTTGAATCAATATTTTAGAAAATATGGCCATAAAAGTGAAACAAAATTAAAAAATTGGCATTTTTATAAAAGCAAAATTGTTTGGAAACTTAAATAACCCATAACTCTTTCAAAAAATGTTCAACTGCAACTTTATTTGGAAAGTACATTTCTGGCATCTCAATGTATATAAATCACTTTACCGAAGTCGATTTGAATCAATATTTTAAAAAAAATGGCCTAAAAGGTGAAAAAATATTTAAAAATTGGCATTTTTAAATAAAAGCAAAATTCTTTGGAAACTTTAATAATCCATAACTCCTTCAAAATAGGATCAACTGCAACTTTATTTATAAAAATACATTTCTGGCATCTAAATATATATAAATCACTTTACCGAAGTCGATTTGAATCAATATTTTAGAAAATATGGCCAAAAAGGTGAAAAATTAAAAAAATTGGCAATTTTAAAAAAAGCAAAATTCTTTGGAAACTTTAATAACCCATAACTCTTTAAAAAATGGTTCAACTGCAACTTAATTTGGAAAGTAAATTTCTGGCATCTCAATATATATAAATCACTTTACCGAAGTCGATTTGAATCAATATTTTAAAAAAAATGCCAAAAAGGTGAAAAATTGAAAAAATTGGCATTTTTAAAAAAGCAAAATTCTTTGGAAACTTTAATAACCCATAACTCTTTCAAAAAAGGTTCAACTGCAACTTTATTTGAAAAGTAAATTTCTGGCATCTAAATATATATAAAATCACTTTACCGAAGTCGATTTGAATAAATATTTTAGAAAATATTAAAAAAGTAAAAAGTTAAACAATTGGCTGCAAAATTCTTGGAACTATAATAAATCACTTTAACGAAGTCGCATTTGAATCAATATTTTAGAAAATATGGCCAAAAATGTGAAAATATTAAAAATAAAATTAAAATTGGCATTTTTAAAAAGCAAAATTCTTTGGAAACTTTAATAACCCATAACTCTTTCAAAAAAGGATTCAATTGCAACTTTATTTGTAAAAGTACATTTCTGGCATCTAAATATATATATAAATCACTTTACCGAAGTCGATTTGAATCAATATTTTAGAAAATATGGCCAAAAAGGTGAAAAATTTAAAAAATTGGCATTTTTAAAAAAAGCAAAATTCTTTGGAAACTTTAATAACCCATAACTCCTTCAAAATAGGTTCAACTGCAACTTTATTTGTAAAAATACATTTCTGGCATCTAAATATATATAAATCACTTTACTGAAGTCGATTTGAATCAATATTTTAGAAAATATGGCCAAAAAGGTGAAAAAATTAAAAAAATTGGCATTTTTAAAAAAGCAAAATTCTTTGGAAACTTTAATAACCCATAACTCTTTCAAAATAGGTTCAACTGCAACTTTATTTGTAAAAATACATTTCTGGCATCTAAATATATATAAATCACTTTACCGAAGTCGATTTGAATCAATATTTTAGAAAATATGGCGAAAAGGTGAAAAATTAAAAAATTGGCATTTTTAAAAAAGCAAAATTGTTTGGAAACTTTAATAACCCATAACTCTTTCAAAAAATGGTTCAACTGCAACTTAATTTGGAAAAGTACATTTCTGGCATCTCAATATATATAAATCACTCTACCGAAGTCGATTTGAATCAATATTTTAAAAAAAATGGCCTAAAAGGTGAAAAAATTGTAAAAATTGGCATTTTTAAAAAAGCAAAATTCTTTGGAAACTTTAATAACCCATAACTCTTTCAAAAAAAGTTCAACTGCAACTTTATTTATAAAAATACATTTCTGGCATCTAAATATATATAAATCACTTTACCGAAGTCGATTTGAATCAATATTTTAGAAAATATGGCCAAAAAGGTGAAAAATTAAAAAATTGGCATTTTAAAAAAAGCTAAATTCTTTGGAAACTTTAATAACCCATAACTCTTTCAAAAAAGGTTCAACTGCAACTTAATTTGGAAAGTATATTTCTGGCATCTCAATATATATAAATCACTCTACCGAAGTCGATTTGAATCGATATTTTAAAAAAAATGGCCTAAAAGGTGAAAAAATTGTAAAAATTGGCATTTTTAAAAAGCAAAATTCTTTGGAAACTTTAATAACCCATAACTCCTTCAAAAAAGGTTCAATTGCAACTTTATTTGTAAAGTACATTTCTGGCATCTAAATATATATAAATCACTTTACCGAAGTCGATTTGAATAAATATAAAATCAATATTTTAGAAAATATGGCCAAAAGTCGAAAAAATTAAAAAATTGGCATTTGGAAAAAGCTAAATTCTTTGGAAACTTTAATATCCCATAACTCTTTCAAAAAAGTTTCAATTGCAACTTTATTTGTAAAATACATTTCTGGCATTTGAATATATATAAATCACTTTACCGAAGTCGATTTGAATAAATATTTTAGAAAATATGGCCTTAAAGGTGAAAAAATTAAAAAGTTGGCATTTTAAAAAGCAAAATTGTTTGGAAACTTTAATAACCCATAACTCTTTCAAAAAGGTTCAACTGCAACTTAATTTGGAAAGTACATTTCTGGCATCTGAATATATATAAATAACTTTACCGAAGTCGATTTGAATCTATATTTTAAAAAATGGCCTAAAAGGTGAAAAAATTGTAAAAATTGGCATTTTAAAAAAAACAAAATTCTTTGGAAACTTTAATAACCCATAACTCCTTCAAAATAGGTTCAATTGCAACTTTATTAATAAAAATACATTTCTGGCATCTAAATATATATAAATCACTTTACCGAAGTCGATTTGAATCAATATTTTAAAAAAAATGGCCTAAAAAGGTGAAAAAATTAAAAAAATTGGCATTTTTAAAAAAGCAAAATTATTTGGAAACTTTAATAACCCATAACTCTTTCAAAAATGGTTCAACTGCAACTTAATTTGGAAAGTAAATTTCTGGCATCTCAATATATATAAATCACTTTACCGAAGTCGATTTGAATCGATATTTTAAAAAATATGGCCAAAAAAGGTGAAAAAAATTGTAAAAAATTGGAATATTAAAAAAAGCAAAATTCTTTGGAAACTTTAATAACCCATAACTCTTTCAAAATAGGTTCAATTGCAACTTTATTTGTAAAGTACATTTCTGGATCCTAAAAATATATAAATCACTTTAACGAAGTCGATTTGAATCAATATTTTAGAAAAAGCCAAAAAGGTGGAAAAATTAAAAATATTGGCATTTTAAAAAAGCAAAATTGTTTGGAAACTTTAATAACCCATAACTCTTTCAAAAAGGTTCAATTGCAACTTTAATTTGGAAAGTAAATTTCTGGCATCTCAATATATATAAATCACTTTACCGAAGTCGATTTGAATCAATATTTCAAAAAAATATGCCCAAAAAGGTGAAAAAATTAAAAAATATTGGCATTTTGAAAAAAGCTAAATTCTTTGGAAACTTTAATATCCCATAACTCTTTCAAAAAAGGTTCAATTGCAACTTTATTTGTAAAGTACATTTCTGGCATTTCAATATATATAAATCACTTTACCGAAGTCGATTTGAATAAATATTTTAGAAAATATGGCCAAAAAGGTGAAAAAATTTAAAAAGCTGGCATTTTTAAAAAAGCAAAATTCTTTGGAAACTTTAATAACCCATAACTCTTTCAAAAAAGGTTCAATTAAGTAACTAATTTGGAAAGTACATTTCTGGCATCTGAATATATATAAAATCACTTTACCGAAGTCGATTTGAATCAATATTTTAGAAAATATGTCCAAAAATGTGAAAAATTAAAAAATATTGGCATTTTGAAAAAAGCTAAATTCTTTGGAAACTTTAATAACCCATAAGTCTTTCAAAAAAGGCCCAATTGCAACTTTATTTGTAAAAGTACATTTCTGGCATTTGAATATATATAAATCACTTTACCGAAGTCGATTTGAATAAATATTTTAGAAAATATGGCCAAAAAGGTGAAAAATTTAAAAAAGCTGGCATTTTTAAAAAAGCAAAATTGTTTGGAAACTTTAATAACCCATAACTCTTTCAAAAAAGGTTCAACTGCAACTTAATTTGGAAAGTACATTTCTGGCATTTCAATATATATAAATCACTCTACCGAAGTCGATTTGAATCTATATTTTAAAAAAAATGGCCTAAAAGGTGAAAAAATTGTAAAAATTGGCATTTTTAAAAAGCAAAATTCTTTGGAAACTTTAATAACCCATAACTCCTTCAAAATAGGTTCAACTGCAACTTTATTTGTAAAAGTACATTTCTGGCATCTAAATATATATAAATCACTTTACCGAAGTCGATTTGAATCAATATTTTAGAAAATATGGCCAAAAGGTGAAAAATTAAAAAGTTGGCATTTTTAAAAAAAGCAAAATTCTTTGGAAACTTTAATAACCCATAACTCCTTCAAAATAGGTTCAATTGCAACTTTATTTGTAAAGTAGATTTCTGGCATCTGAATATATATAAATACTTTAACGAAGTCGATTTAAACTATATTTTAGAAAAAAATGGCCTAAAAGGTGAAAAAATTGTAAAAATGGCATTTTAAAAAAGCAAAATTCTTTGGAAACTTTAATAATCCATAACTCCTTCAAAATAGGTTCAATTGCAACTTTATTTGTAAAGTACATTTCTGGCATCTGATTATATATAAGTCACTTTAACGAAGTCGATTTGAATCAATATTTTAGAAAATATGGCCAAAAAGGTGAAAAAATTAAAAAAATTGGCATTTTTAAAAAGCAAAATTGTTTGGAAACTTTAATAACCCATAACTCTTTCAATAATGGTTCAACTGCAACGTAATTTGGAAAGTAAATTTCTGGCATCTCAATATATAAAAATCACTCTACCG
This sequence comes from Drosophila quadrilineata, assembly GCA_018150725.1. NCBI lineage: Eukaryota > Metazoa > Arthropoda > Insecta > Diptera > Drosophilidae > Drosophila > Drosophila quadrilineata. The sequence continues at coordinate 185,445 of JAECWN010000198.1, read as the reverse complement.
AAGTCGATTTGAATCGATATTTTAAAAAAAAGCCTAAAAGGTGAAAAAATTGTAAAAATTGGCATTTTTAAAAAAGCAAAATTCTTTAGAAACTTTAATAACCCATAACTCCTTCAAAATAGGTTCCATTGCAACTTTATTTATAAAAATACATTTCTGGCATCTGAATATATATAAATCACTTTACCGAAGTCGTTTTGAATCAATATTTTAGAAAATATGGCCAAAAAGGTGAAAAAATTAAAAAAATTGGCATTTTGGTAAAAGCTAAATTCTTTGGAAACTTTAATATCCCATAACTCTTTCAAAAAAGGTTCAATTGCAACTTTATTTGTAAAGTACATTTCTGGCATCTGAATATATATAAATCACTTTACCGAAGTCGATTTGAATAAATATTTTAGAAAATATGGCCTTAAAGGTGAAACAATTAAAAAAGTTGGCATTTTAAAAAAGCAAAATTGTTTGGAAACTTTAATACCCTATAACTCTTTCAAAAAAGGTTCAACTGCAACTTAATTCGGAAAGTACATTTCTGGCATCTGAATATATATAAATAACTTTACCGAAGTCGATTTGAATCGATATTTTAAAAAAAGCCTAAAAGGTGAAAAAATTGTAAAAATTGGGATTTTTAAAAAAGCAAAATTCTTTGGAAATTTTAATAACCCATAACTCCTTCAAAATAGGTTCAATTGCAACTTTATTTGTAAAGTACATTTCTGGCATCTGAATATATATAAGTCACTTTACCGAAGTCGATTTGAATCAATATTTTAGAAAATATGGCCAAAAATGTGAAAAAATTAAAAATATTGGCATTTTGTAAAAAAGCTAAATTCTTTGAAAACTTTAATAACCCATAACTCTTTCAAAAAAGGTTCAATTGCAAGTTTATTTGTAAAGTACATTTCTGGCATCTAAATATATATAAATCACTTTACCGAAGTTGATTTGAATCAATATTTTAGAAAATATGGCCAAAAAGGTGAAAAAATTAAAAAAGTTGGCATTTTTAAAAAAGCAAAATTGTTTGGAAACTTTAATAACCCATAACTCTTTCAAAAAAGGTTCAACTGCAACTTTATTTGGAAAGTACATTTCTGGCATGTCAATATATATAAATCACTCTACCGAAGTCGATTTGAATCAATATTAAAAAAAAGGCCTAAAAGGTGAAAAAATTGTAAGAATTGGCATTTTTAAAAAAGCAAAATTCTTTGGAAACTTTAATAACCCATAACTCCTTCAAAATAGGTTCAACTGCAACTTTATTTATAAAAATACATTTCTGGCATCTAAATATATATAAATCACTTTACCGAAGTCGATGTGAATCAATTTTTCAGAAAATATGGCCGAAAAGGTGAAAAATTAAGAAAGTTGGCATTTTTAAAAAAGCAAAATTCTTTGGAAACTTTAATAACCCATAACTCTTTCAAAATAGGTTCAATTGCAACTGTTCAAGCATGAACATAGATTAAAAAAGAAATGTACCACTGTGCACCAAAATATTGTAATATTGTCACACGAAGTCCAAGAGCGAACAAAAATAGATTTTACGGCCATGCGCTGAGAATAAGTACGATAAGAGTTCAATTCTGTCAATGAACTAAGGAAAACCCTTTCACTGGACGCTGAAGAAAGAGATCAACGGAGATCATGGGTTAAAATAGATTATCATAGAATACTCGCATATGTACAACTCAGCATAGGTCCTACCTAGCTTAGATACTAGTCTATTAATAAATTCTGTATATAGAAAATAATATTAGAAAAACCAAATAAAAGGGAGACCGGCCCAGAGTCGGTAGTCAGTTCAGTTCAGTTCAGTACAACAACTCAACTCATCAGTTTCTTTATTTCGAGACTCTGATTAACATTTGGTCCTTCGAGCAATCTGTTGTTTTCCCCCACCAGTGGTAAGAGACACAGATGAAGAATCATGCGCCTGTCTTACAAATAGGCGGTTAAAAATAATCCTTTTTGTTTCCCCCACCAGAGGTAAGAAACGCAGGATTATAATTAACATTTACCTTGTTCTCAGTGGAGAGACGGGGTAAAATGGCATCTTATAGTTTTTGTTATAACTTAAGATTGCCTAAGTTCTGTCGTTTAGATAAAAACGCAGAAAATACAACCAGTAGCTGCCTTACAAACAGTCTGGTTAATCAAAAAATCACATTGTGTAGCGTGTCCGGGGCTTACATCGGACTAAGAAAAGCGTATCCGAGGCTAACATCGGATAAATTATTAAAAAGTGCAAGGCGTAAATAAAAAGTGTCTTCTGCACATAAACAGTTGGGAGCTGCAATCAGGACAATACGAGCAGCATCTACAACAAAGTACGGAGAAACTTGGCCAAGTATATGGGATCTCCCGCTAGTGAAAGGAGGATTGAAATGATCCGATAGCACTAACAAGATTGCTCAAATAACTAGCAACGGATAAAGGACAAGGATTCGCCAAAGAGCATCTAAAAGTCCTGAATGCCGCGACTCTGCAACATTTTGAGGAGAGCGGAGTACGACCTAGAGTCGTCAGTTCAATCCGGTTTGGGTTCAGTTTTAGTTCAATTATTACACTGAACTCATCAGTGTAGCCATGGTGTGCTCACTGATTATTTTTATAAAAATCTGTTGTTTTCCCCCACTAGAGGTAAGAGACACAGAAAATTAATATTAGCGCTTACTTTACGGAGAGGTAGCTAAAAAATACATATAAAATCTGTTGTTCTCCCCACCAGAGGTAAGAGACACAGATATTAAAATAGTGCCTGCCTTACAAACAGGTTTTCAAAATAAATTCCTGTCGTTTCTCCGGAAAAAGGTAAGAAACGCAGGATTATAATAAAATGGCACCTTATAATCATACCTTAAGGTTGTCAATATAACATAAAAAAAAGATAAACTAGAGCCTGTCTTACAAACAGGGTGGAAAAAAAAATCACATTGTGTAGCGTGTACGAGGCTTACATCGGACTTAAAGAAAAGCGTATCCGAGGCTGACATCGGGTGAAAAAAATGCAAGATGCATGGAGAAATGCAATCGACGCATGGTGTGTTGGAAACCCCAGGGATGAAGTGGGAGCTGCAACAATACCACGGAAATTCACAGCAGCAAATGAGGGTTCACCAACTTGTTGGAGGAGGATCAATAGATTCCAAAAACAATCCAACATTGCTCATCGTAACCGGTCAGCAAAGTACTAGGACGTACCGGATCTAAAGGGAGCAGCAAATCAACATTTTTTTTTTATTTTTGTTAAATTTTTTAAATCATGCAGTCCACTAAAAGAAGGAAATACATTTATAAAAAAGGGATACAATTAATAAGAAATTGCATGCCCCTCGGCAGAATGTTCAAGAATGAACATATTTTAAAAAATTAATGTATTACTATTAAGCAAACATATTTTAAGAAAAATGATGGTCGCTTAAAATTGTATTCTGGTCCCTGGCAGAATGTTCAAGCATGAACATAGATTAAAAAAGAAATGTACTACTGTGCACCAAAATATTGTAATATTGTCACACGAAGTCCAAGAGCGAACAAAAATAGATTTTACGGCCATGCGCTGAGAATAAGTACGATAAGAGTTCAATTCTGTCAATGAACTAAGGAAAACCCTTTCACTGGACGCTGGGTTAAAATAGATTATCATAGAATACTCGCATATGTACAACTCAGCATAGGTCCTACCTAGCTTAGATACTAGTCTATTAATAAATTCTGTATAAAGAAAATAAGATTAGAAAAACCAAATAAAAGGGAGACCGGCCCAGAGTCGGTAGTCAGTTCAGTTCAGTTCAGTACGACAACTCAACTCATCAGTTTCTTTATTTCGAGACTCTGATTAACAGCAACTTTATTTAAAAAAATACATTTCTGGCATCTCAATATATATAAATCACTTTACCAAAGTCGGTTTGAATCAATATTTTAGAAAATATGGCCTAAAAGGTGAAAAAATTATAAAAATTGGCATTTTAAAAAAGCAAAATTCTTTGGAAACCTTAATAACCCATAACTCTTTCGAAAAAGGTTCAACTGCAACTTTATTTGGAAAGTACATTTCTGGCATCTCAACATATATAAATCACTTTACCGAAGTCGATTTGAATCGATATTTAAAAAAAAACGCCTAAAGGTGAAAAAAATTGTAAAAATTGGCATTTTAAAATAGCAAAATTCTTTGGAAACTTTAATAACCCATAACTCCTTCAAAATAGGTTCAACTGCAACTTAATTAATAAAAACACATTTCTGGCATCTAAATATATATAACTCACTTTACCGAAGTCCATGTGAATCAATATTTTAGAAAATATGGCCAAAAATTTGAAAAAATTAAAAATATTGGCATTTTGTAAAAAAGCTAAATTCTTTGGAAACTTTAATAACCCATAGCTCTTTCAAAAAAGGTTCAACTGCAAGTTTATTTGTAAAGTACATTTCTGGCATCTGAATATATATAAATCACTTTACCGAAGTCGATTTGAATAAATATTTTAGAAAATATGGCCTAAAAGGTGAAAGAATTGTAAAAATTGGCATTTTAAAAAAAGCAAAATTCTTTGGAAACCTTAATAACCCATAACTCTTTCGAAAAAGGTTCAACTGCAACTTTATTTGGAAAGTAAATTTCTGGCATCTCTATATATATAAATCACTTTACCAAAGTCGATTTGAATCAATATTTTAGAAAATATGGCCTAAAAGGTGAAAAAATTATAAAAATTGGCATTTTTAAAAAAGCAAAATTTTTTGGGAACTTTAATAACCCATAACTCTTTCAAAATAGGTTCAATTGCAACTTTATTTGTAAAAGTACATTTCTGGCATCTGAATATATATAAATCACTTTACCGAAGTCGATTTGAATCAATATTTTAGAAAATATGTCAATATGTCTTTGGAAACTTTAATATCCCATAACTCTTTCAAAAAAGGTTCAATTGCAACTTTATTTGTAAAGTACATATCTAGCATTTGAATATATATAAATCACTTTACCGAAGTCGATTTGAATAAATATTTTAGAAAATATGGCCAAAAAGGTGAAAAAATTAAAAAAGTTGGCATTTTTAAAAAAGCAAAATTGTTTGGAAAATTTAATACCCTATAACTCTTTCAAAAAAGGTTCAACTGCAACTTAATTTGGAAAGTACATTTCTGGCATCTCAATATATATAAATCACTCTACCGATGTCGATTTGAATCGATATTTAAAAAAAAAAATGGCCTAAAAGGTGAAAAAATTGTAAAAATTGGCATTTTTAAAAAAGCAAAATTCTTTGGAAACCTTAATAACCCATAACTCTTTCGAAAAAGGTTCAACTGCAACTTTATTTGGAAACTAAATTTCTGGCATCTCAATATATAAAAATCACTTTACCAAAGTCGATTTGAATCAATATTTTAGAAAATATGGCCTAAAAGGTGAAAAAATTATAAAAATTGGCATTTTTAAAAAGGAAAATTATTTGGAAACTTTAATAACCCATAACTCTTTCAAAAAAGGTTCAATTGCAACTTTATTTGTAAAGTACATTTCTGGCATCTGAATATATATAAATCACTTTACCGAAGTCGATTTGAATCAATATTTTAGAAAATATGTCCAAAATGTGAAAAATTTAAAAAGTTGGCATTTTTAAAAAGCAAAATTGTGTGGGAAACTTTAAGATCACCTTAACTCTTTCAAAATGCTCAATTGCAACTTTATATAAAAAAATACATTTCTGGCATCTCAATATATATAAATCACTTTACCAAAGTCGATTTGAATCAATATTTTAGAAAATATGGCCTAAAAAGGTGAAAAATTATAAAATTAGCTTTTTTAAAAAGCAAAATTTTTTGGGAACTTTAATAACCCATAACTCTTTCAAAATAGGTTCAATTGCAACTTTATTTGTAAAAGTACATTTCTGGCATCTGAATATATATAAATCACTTTACCAAAGTCGATTTGAATCAATATTTTAGAAAATATGTCCAAAAATGTGAAAAAATTAAAAATATTGGCATTTTTAATAAAAGCAAAACTCTTTGGAAACTTTAATATCCCATAACTCTTTCAAAAAAGGTTCAATTGCAACTTTATTTGTAAAGTACATATCTGGCATTTGAATATATATAAATCACTTTACCGAAGTCGATTTGAATAAATATTTTAGAAAATATGGCCAAAAAGGTGAAAAAATTAAAAAAGTTGGCATTTTTAAAAAAGCAAAATTCTTTGGAAACTTTAATACCCTATAACTCTTTCAAAAAAGGTTCAACTGCAACTTTCTTTATAAAAATACATTTCTGGCATCTAAATATATATAAATCACTTTACCGAAGTCGATGTGAATCAATATTTTAGAAAATATGGCCGAAAAGGTGAAAAAATTAAAAAAGTTGGCAATTTTAAAAAAGCAAAATTCTTTGGAAACTTTAATACCCCTTACTCTTTCAAAAAAGGTTCAATTGCAACTTTATTTGAAAAAAGTACATTTCTGGCATCTGAATATATATAAATCACTTTACCGAAGTCGATTTGAATCAATATTTTAGAAAATATGTCCAAAAAGGTGAAAAAATTATAAAAATTGGCAATTTTAAAAAAGCTAAATTCTTTGGAAACTTTAATAATCCATAATTCTTTCCAAAAAGGTTCAACTGCAACTTTACTTGGAAAGTAAATTTCTGGCATTTCAATATATATTAATCACTTTACCGGAGTCGATTTGAATCAATATTTTAGAAAATATGGTCAAAAAGGTGAAAAATCTAAAAAAATTGGCATTTTTAAAAAATCGAAATTCTTTGGAAACTTTAATAACCCATAACTCTTTCAGAAAAGGTTCACTTGCAACTTTATTTGTAAAAGTACCTTTCTGGCATCTGAATATATATAAGTCACTTTACCGAAGTCGATTTGAATCAATATTTTAGAAAATATGGCCAAAATTGTGAAAAAAATTAAAAAAATTGGTGTTTTTAAAAAAGCAAAATTCTTTGGAAACTTTAATAATCCATAACTCTTTAAAAAAAAAGGTTCACCTGCAACTTTATTTGTAAAATTACATTTTTGGCATCTAAATATATATAAATCACTTTACCGATTCACTTTAGTCGATATGAATCAATATTTTAGAAAATATGGCCAAAATTGTGAAAAAATTAAAAAAATTGGCGTTTTTAAAAAAGTAAAATTCTTTGGAAACTTTAATAATCCATAACTTTTTTAAAAAAAAGGTTCAACTGCAACTTAATTTGGAAAGTACATTTCTGGCATATAAATATATAAAAATCACTTTACCGAAATCGATTTGAATCAATATTTTAGAAAATATGGTCAAAAAGGTGAAAAATCTAAAAAAATTGGCATTTTTAAAAAATCGAAATTCTTTGGAAACTTTAATAACCCATAACTCTTTCAAAAAAGGTTCAATTGCAACTTAATTTTGAAAGTACTTTACCGAAGTCGATTTGAATCAATATTTTAGAAAATATGGTCAAAAAGGTGAAAAATCTAAAAAAATTGGCATTTTTAAAAAGCGAAATTCTTTGGAAACTTTAATAACCCATATCTCCTTCAAAAAAGGTTCAATTTCAACTTTATTTGTAAAATTACATTTCTGGCATCTGAATATATATAAATCTCTTTACCGATTCACATTAGTCGATTTGAATCAATATTTTAGAAAATATGGCCAAATAGGTGAAAAAATGAATAAAAATTGGCATTTTTAAAAAGCAAAATTCTTTGTAAACTTTAATAACCCATAACTATTTCAGAAAAGGTTCAACTGCAACTTAATTTATAAAAATACATTTCTGGCATCTGAATATATATATATCACTTAACCGAAGTCGATTTGAATCAATATTTTAGAAAATATGACCAAAAAGGTGAAAAAATTAAAAGAATTGGCATTTTTAAAAAGCAAAATTCTTTTGAAACTTTAATAACCCATAACTCTTTCAAAAAAGGTTCAATTGCAACTTTATTTATAAAAGTAAATTTCTGCCATCAGAATATATATAATTCACTTTACCGAATTGGATTTGAATCAAAATTTTAGAAAATATTGCCAAAAAGGTAAAAAAATTATAAAAATTGGCAATTTTAAAAAAGCAAAATTCTTTGGAAACTTTAATACCCCTTACTCTTTCAAAAAAGGTTCAATTGCAACTTTATTTGAAAAAAGTACATTTCTGGCATCTGAATATATATAAATCACTTTACCGAAGTCGATTTGAATCAATATTTTAGAAAATATGTCCAAAAAGGTGAAAAAATTATAAAAATTGGCAATTTTAAAAAAGCTAAATTCTTTGGAAACTTTAATAATCCATAATTCTTTCCAAAAAGGTTCAACTGCAACTTTACTTGGAAAGTAAATTTCTGGCATTTCAATATATATTAATCACTTTACCGAAGTCGATTTGAATTAATATTTTAGAAAATATGGCCAAAATGGTGAAAAATTTAAAAAAATTGGCATTTTTAAAAAAGCAAAATTCTTTGGAAACTTTAATAAGGTTTTAACTGCAACTTAATGTTGAAAGTAAATTTCTGGCATCTCAATATATATAAATCACTTTACCGAAGTCGATTTGAATCATAATTTTAGAAAATATGGCAAAAATTGTGTAAAAATTAAAAAAAATTGGCGTTTTTAAAAAAGCGAAATTCTTTGGAAACTTTAATAACCCATAACTCTTTCAAAAAGGTTCAATTGCAACTTTATTTGTAAAATTACATTTCTGGCATCTAAATATATATAAATCACTTTACCGATTCACTTTAGTCGATTTGAATCAATATTTTAGAAAATATGGCCAAAAAAGTGACAAAATTACAAAAATTGGCGTTTTTAAACAAGCAAAATTGTTTGGAAACTTTAATAACCCATAACTCTTTCAAAAAAGGTTGAACTGCAACTTAATTTGGAAATTACATATCTGGCATATAAATATAAATAAATCAAAATACCGAAGTCGATTTGAATCAATATTTTAGAAAATATGGCCTAAAAAGTGACAAAATTAAAAAAATTGGCATTTTTAAAAAGCAAAATTCTTTGTAAACTTTAATAACCCATAACTATTTCAGAAAAGGTTCAACTGCAACTTAATTTATAAAAATACATTTCTGGCATCTGAATATATATAAATCACTTAACCGAAGTCGATTTGAATCAATATTTTAGAAAATATGACCAAAAAGGTGAAAAATTAAAAAAATTGGCGTTTTTAAAAGCGAAATTCTTTGGAAACTTTAATAACCCATAACTCTTTCAAAAAAGGTTCAATTGCAACTTTATTTGTAAAATTACATTTCTGGCATCTGAATATATATAAATCACTTTACCGATTCACTTTAGTCGATTTGAATCAATAATTTAGAAAATATGGCCAAAATTGTGAAAAAAATTAAAAAAATTGGCGTTTTTAAAAAAGCAAAATTCTTTGGAAACTTTAATAATCCATAACTCTTTAAAAAGAAGGTTCACATGCAACTTTATTTGTAAAATTACATTTCTGTCATCTGAATATATATAAATCACTTTACCGATTCACTTTAGTCGATTTGAATCAATATTTTAGAAAATATGGCCAAAATTGTGAAAAAATTAAAAAATTGGCGTTTTTAAACAAGCAAAATTCTTTGGAAACTTTAATAACCCATAACTCTTTCAAAAAAGGTTGAACTGCAACTTAATTTGGAAATTACATTTCTGTCATATAAATATAAATAAATCAAAATACCGAAGTCGATTTGAATCAATATTTTAGAAAATATGGCCAAAATTGTAAAAAATCTAAAAAAATTGGCATTTTTAAAAAAGCGAAATTCTTTGGAAACTTTATTAACCTATAACTCTTTCAAAAAAGGTTCAATTGCAACTTTATTTGTAAAATTACATTTCTGGCATCTGAATATATATAAATCTCTTTACCGATTCACATTAGTCGATTTGAATCAATATTTTAGAAAATATGGCCAAAAAGGTGAAAAAATTAATAAAAATTGGCATTTTTAAAAAGCAAAATTCTTTGTAAACTTTAATAACCCATAACTATTTCAGAAAAGGTTCAACTGCAACTTAATTTTGAAAGTAAATTTCTGGCATCTCAGTATATATAAATCACTTTACCGAAGTCGATTTGAATCAATATTTAGAAAATATGGCCAAAAACGTGAAAAATCAAAAAAAATTGGCATTTTTAAAAAAGCGAAATTCTTTGGAAACTTTAATAACCCATAACTCTTTCAAAAAAGTTCAATTGCAACTTTATTTGTAAAATTACATTCTGGCATCTGAATATATATAAATCTCTTTACCGATTCACATTAGTCGATTTGAATCAATATTTTAGAAAATATGGCCAAAAAGGTGAAAAAATTAATAAAAATTGGCATTTTTAAAAAGCAAAATTCTTTGTAAACTTTAATAACCCATAACTATTTCAGAAAAGGTTCAACTGCAACTTAATTTATAAAAATACATTTCTGGCATCTGAATATATATAAATCACTTAACCGAAGTCGATTTGAATCAATATTTTAGAAAATATGACCAAAAAGGTGAAAAAATTAAAAAAAATTGGCGTTTTTAAAAAAGCGAAATTCTTTGGAAACTTTAATAACCCATAACTCTTTCAAAAAAGGTTCAATTGCAACTTTATTTGTAAAATTACATTTCTGGCATCTGAATATATATAAATCACTTTACCGATTCACTTTAGTCGATTTGAATCAATATTTTAGAAAATATGGCCAAAATTGTGCAAAAAAATTAAAAAAATTGGCGTTTTTAAAAAGCAAAATTCTTTGTAAACTTTAATAACCCATAACTATTTCAGAAAAGGTTCAACTGCAACTTAATTTTGAAAGTAAATTTCTGGCATCTCAGTATATATAAATTTCTTTACCGAAGTCGATTTGAATCAATATTTAGAAAATATGGCCAAAAAGGTGAAAAATCTAAAAAAATTGGCATTTTTAAAAAAGCGAAATTCTTTGGAAACTTTAATAACCCATAACTCTTTCAAAAAAGGTTCAATTGCAACTTTATTTGTAAAATTACATTTCTGGCATCTGAATATATATAAATCTCTTTACCGATTCACATTAGTCGATTTGAATCAATGTTTTAGAAAATATGGCCAAAAAGGTGAAAAAATTAATAAAATTGGCATTTTTAAAAAGCAAAATTCTTTGTAAACTTTAATAACCCATAACAATTTCAGAAAAGGTTCAACTGCAACTTTATTTATAAAAATACATTTCTGGCATCTGAATATATATAAATCACTTAACCGAAGTCGATTTGAATCAATATTTTAGAAAATATGACCAAAAAGGTGAAAAAATTAAAAAAAATTGGCGTTTTTAAAAAAGCGAAATTCTTTGGAAACTTTAATAACCCATAACTCTTTCAAAAAGGTTCAATTGCAACTTTATTTGTAAAATTACATTTCTGGCATCTGAATATATATAAATCACTTTACCGATTCACTTTAGTCGATTTGAATCAATATTTTAGAAAATATGGCCAAAATTGTGCAAAAAAATTAAAAAAATTGGCGTTCTTAAAAAAGCAAAATTCTTTGGAAACTTTAATAATCCATAACTCTTTAAAAAGAAGGTTCACCTGCAACATTATTTGTAAAATTACATTTCTGTCATCTGAATATATATAAATCACTTTACCGATTCACTTTAGTCGATTTGAATCAATATTTTAGAAAATATGGCCAAAATTGTGAAAAAATTAAAAAAATTGGCGTTTTTAAACAAGCAAAATTCTTTGGAAACTTTAATAACCCATAACTCTTTCAAAAAAGGTTGAACTGCATCTTAATTTGGAAATTACATTTCTGGCATATAAATATAAATAAATCAAAATACCGAAGTCGATTTGAATCAATATTTTAGAAAATATGGCCAAAATTGTAAAAAATCTAAAAAAATTGGCATTTTAAAAAAAGCGAAATTCTTTGGAAACTTTATTAACCCATAACTCTTTCAAAAAAGGTTGAACTGCAACTTAATTTTGAAAGTAAATTTCTGGCATCTCAGTATATATAAATCACTTTACCGAGGTCGATTTGAATCAATATTGTAGAAACTATGGCCAAAATTGTAAAAAATCTAAAAAAAATTGGCATTTTTAAAAAAGCGAAATTCTTTGGAAACTTTATTAACCCATAACTCTTTCAAAAAAGGTTCAATTGCAACTTTATTTGTAAAATTACATTTCTGGCATCTGAATATCTATAAATCTCTTTACCGATTCACATTAGTCGATTTGAATCAATATTTTAGAAAATATGGCCAAAAGGTGAAAAATTAATAAAAATTGGCATTTTTAAAAAGCAAAATTCTTTGTAAACTTTAATAACCTATAACTATTTCAGAAAAGGTTCAACTGCAACTTAATTTTGAAAGTAAATTTCTGGCATCTCAGTTTATATAAATCACTTTACCGAAGTCGATTTTAATCAATATTTAGAAAATATGGCCAAAAAGGTGAAAAATCTAAAAAAATTGGCATTTTTAAAAAAGCGAAATTCTTTGGAAACTTTAATAACCCATAACTCTTTCAAAAAAGGTTCAATTGCAACTTTATTTGTAAAATTACATTTCTGGCATCTGAATATATATAAATCTCTTTACCAATTCACATTAGTCGATTTGAATCAATATTTTAGGAAATATGGCCAAAAAGGTGAAAAAATTAATAAAAATTGGCATTTTTAAAAAGCAAAATTCTTTGTAAACTTTAATAACCCATAACTATTTCAGAAAAGGTTCAACTGCAACTTAATTTATAAAAATACATTTCTGGCATCTGAATATATATAAATCACTTAACCGAAGTCGATTTGAATCAATATTTTAGAAAATATGACCAAAAAGGTGAAAAAATTATAAAAATTGGCAATTTTAAAAAAGCAAAATTCTTTGGAAACTTTAATAACCCATAACTCTTTCAAAAAAGGTTCAATTGCAACTTTATTTGAAAAAAGTACATTTCTGGCATCTGAATATATATAAATCACTTTACCAAAGTCGATTTGAATCAATATTTTAGAAAAAAAAGCCAAAATGGTGAAAAATTTAAAAAAATTGGCATTTTTAAAAAAGCAAAATTTATTGGAAACTTTAATAAGGTTTTAACTGCAACTTAATGTTGAAAGTAAATTTCTGGCATCTCAATATATATAAATCACTTTACCGAAGTCGATTTGAATCATAATTTAAGAAAATATGGCAAAAATTGTGTAAAAATTAAAAAAAAATTGGCGTTTTTAAAAAAGCGAAATTCTTTGGAAACTTTAATAACCCATAACTCTTTCAAAAAAGGTTCAATTGCAACTTTATTTGTAAAATTACATTTCTGGCATCTGAATATATATAAATCACTTTACCGATTCACTTTAGTCGATTTGAATCAATATTTTAGAAAATATGGCCAAAATTGTGAAAAAAATTAAAAAAATTGGCGTTTTTAAAAAAGCAAAATTCTTTGGAAACTTTAATAATCCATAACTCTTTAAAAAGAAGGTTCACCTGCAACTTTATTTGTAAAATTACATTTCTGTCATCTGAATATATATAAATCACTTTACCGATTCACATTAGTCGATTTGAATCAATATTTTAGAAAATATGGCCAAAATTGTGAAAAAATTAAAAAAATTGACGTTTTTAAACAAGCAAAATTCTTTGGAAACTTTAATAACCCATAACTCTTTCAAAAAAGGTTGAACTGCAACTTTATTTGTAAAAGTACATTTCTGGCATATAAATATAAATAAATCAAAATACCGAAGTCGATTTGAATCAATATTTTAGATAATATGGCCTAAAACGTGAAAAAATTATAAAAATTTGCATATTTAAAAAGCAAAATTCTTTGGAAACTTTAATAACCCATAACTCTTTCAAAAAAGGTTCAACTGCAACTTTATTTTTAAAGTAAATTTCTGGCATTTAAATATATATAAATCACTTTACCGAAGTCGATTTGAATCAATATTTTAGAAAATATGGCCAAAAAGGTGAAAATAATAAAAATTGGCATTTTTAAAAAGCAAAATTCTTTGTAAATTTTAATAACCCATAACTATTTCAGAAAAGGTTCAACTGCAACTTAATTTTGAAAGTAAATTTCTGGCATCTCAGTATATATAAATCACTTTACCGAAGTCGATTTGAATCAATATTTAGAAAATATGGCCAAAAACGTGAAAAATCTAAAAAAATTGGCATTTTTAAAAAAGCGAAATTCTTTGGAAACTTTAATAACCCATAACTATTTCAAAAAAGGTTCAATTGCAACTTTATTTGTAAAATTACATTTCTGGCATCTGAATATATATAAATCTCTTTACCGATTCACATTAGTCGATTTGAATCAATATTTTAGAGAATATGGCCAAAAAGGTGAAAAAATTAATAAAAATTGGCATTTTTAAAAAGCAAAATTCTTTGTAAACTTTAATAACCCATAACTATTTCAGAAAAGGTTCAACTGCAACTTAATTTATAAAATACATTTCTGGCATCTGAATATATATAAATCACTTAACCGAAGTCGATTTGAATCAATATTTTAGAAAATATGACCAAAAAGGTGAAAAAATTAAAAAAATTGGCGTTTTTAAAAAGCGAAATTCTTTGGAAACTTTAATAACCCATAACTCTTTCAAAAAAGGTTCAATTGCAACTTTATTTGTAAAATTACATTTCTGGCATCTGAATATATATAAATCACTTTACCGATTCACTTTAGTCGATTTGAATCAATATTTTAGAAAATATGGCCAAAATTGTGAAAAAATTAAAAAAATTGGCGTTTTTAAAAAGCAAAATTCTTTGGAAACTTTAATAATCCATAACTCTTTAAAAGAAGGTTCACCTGCAACATTATTTGTAAAATTACATTTCTGTCATCTGAATATATATAAATCACTTTACCGATTCACTTTAGTCGATTTGAATCAATATTTTAGAAAATATGGCCAAAATTGTGAAAAAATTAAAAAAATTGGCGTTTTTAAAAAAGCAAAATTCTTTGGAAACTTTAATAACCCATAACTCTTTCAAAAAAGGTTGAACTGCAACTTAATTTGAAATTACATTTCTGGCATATAAATATAAATAAATCAAAATACCGAAGTCGATTTGAATGAATATTTTTAGAAAATATGGCCAAAATTGTAAAAATTTAAAAAATTGGCATTTTAAAAAAAGCGAAATTCTTTGGAAACTTTATTAACCCATAACTCTTTCAAAAAAGGTTGAACTGCAACTAATTTTGAAAGTAAATTTCTAGCATCTCAGTATATATAAATCACTTACCGAAGTCGATTTGAATCAATATTAGAAAATATGGCAAAATTGTAAAAATCTAAAAAAATTGGCATTTTTAAAAAAAGCGAAATTCTTTGGAAACTTTATTAACCCATAACTCTTTCAAAAAAGGTTCAATTGCAACTTTATTTGTAAAATTACATTTCTGGCATCTGAATATATATAAATCTCTTTACCGATTCACATTAGTCGATTTGAATCAATATTTTAGAATATGGCCACAAAAGGTGAAAAAATTTAAAAAAATAAAAATTGCATTTTAAAAAGCAAAATTCTTTGTAAACTTTAATAACCTATAACTTTTTCAGAAAAGGTTCAACTGCAACTTAATTTTGAAAGTAAATTTCTGGCATCTCAGTTTATATAAATCACTTTACCGAAGTCGATTTGAATCAATATTTAGAAAATATGGCCAAAAAGTGAAAAATCTAAAAAATTGGCATTTTAAAAAAAGCGAAATCTTTGGAAACTTTAATAACCCATAACTCTTTCAAAAAGGTTCAATTGCAACTTTCTTTGTAAAATTACATTTCTGGCATCTGAATATATATAAATCTCTTTTAGCGATTCACATTAGTCGATTTGAATCAATATTTTAGGAAATATGGCCAAAAGGTGAAAAATTAATAAAAATTGGCATTTTAAAAAAGCAAAATTCTTTGTAAACTTTAATAACCCATAACTATTTCAGAAAAGGTTCAACTGCAACTTAATTTATAAAAATACATTTCTGGCATCTGAATATATATAAATCACTTAACCGAAGTCGATTTGAATCAATATTTTAGAAAATATGACCAAAAAGGTGAAAAAATTATAAAAATTGGCAATTTTAAAAAAGCAAAATTCTTTGGAAACTTTAATAACCCATAACTCTTTCAAAAAGGTTCAATTGCAACTTTATTTGAAAAAAGTACATTTCTGGCATCTGAATATATATAAATCACTTTACCGAAGTCGATTTGAATCAATATTTTAGAAAATTTGGCCAAAATGGTGAAAAATTTAAAAAAATTGGCATTTTTAAAAAGCAAAATTTATTGGAAGCTTTAATAAGGTTTTAACTGCAACCAATGTTGAAAGTAAATTTCTGGCATCTCAATATATATAAATCACTTTACCGAAGTCGATTTGAATCATAATTTTAGAAAATATGGCAAAAATTGTGTAAAAATTAAAAAAAATTGGCATTTTTAAAAAAACAAAATTCTTTGGAAACTTTAATAACCCATAACTCTTTCAAAAAAGGTTCAATTGCAACTTTATTTGTAAAATTAAATTTCTGGCATCTGAATATATATAAATCTCATTACCGATTCACATTAGCCGATTTGAATCAATATTTTAGAAAATACGGCCAAAATTGTGAAAAAAATAAAAAAATTGGCGTTTTTAAAAAAGTAAAATTCTTTGGAAACTTTAATAATCCATAACTTTTTTAAAAAAAAGGTTCAACTGCAACTTTATTTGGAAAGTACATTTCTGGCATATAGATATATGTAAATCACTTTACCGAAATCGATTTGAATCAATCTTTTAGAAAATATGACCTAAAAGGTAACGAAATTATAAAAATTGACAATTTTAAAAAAGCTAAATTCTTTGGAAAATTTAATAACCTAAAACTCTTTCAAAAAAGGTTCAATTGTATCTTTATTTGTAAAAGTACATTTCTGGCATCTGAATATATATAAATCACTTTACCGAAGTCGATTTGAATCAATATTTTAGAAAATATGGCCAAAAATGTGAAAAAATTACAAAAATTGGCGCTTTTAAACAAGCAAAATTCTTTGGAAACTTTAATAACCCATAACTCTTTCAAAAAAGGTTGAACTGCAACTTAATTTGGAAATTACATTTCTGGCATATAAATATAAATAAATCAAAATACCGAAGTCGATTTGAATCAATATTTTAGAAAATTTGGCCTAAAAAGTGACAAAATTAAAAAAATTGGCGTTTTTAAAAAAGCAAAATTCTTTTGAAAGTTTAATAATCTATAATTTTTTCAAAAAAGGTTCAACTGCAACTTAATTTGCAAAGTACATTTCTGGCATCTGAATATATATAAATCACTTTACCGAAGTCGATTTGAATCAATATTTTGAAAATATGGCCAAAAAAGGTAAAAAATTATAAAAATTGACAATTTTATAAAAGGTAAATTCTCTCGAAACTTTAATAACCCATAACTCTTTCAAAAAAGGTTCAATTGCAACTTAATTTTGAAAGTAAATTTCTGGCATCTCAATATATATAAATCAATTTACCAAAGTCGATTTGAATCAATTTTTTTGAAAATACGGCCAAAATTGTGAAAAAATTGAAAAAATTGGAGTTTTTAAAATAGTAAAATTCTTTGGAAACTTTAATAATCCATAACTCCTTAAAAAAAGGTTTAACTGCAACTTAATTTGGAAAGTACATTTCTGGCATATAAATATTTATAAATCACTTTACCGAATATCATATTATATATATATAATATTTGAATCAATTTTATAGAAAATATGGCCTAAAAGGTGACAAATTATAAAAATTGACAATTTTAAAAAAGCTAAATTCTTTGGAAAATTTAATAACCTATAACTCTTTCAAAAAAGGTTCAATTGTATCTTTATTTGTAAAAGTACATTTCTGTCATCTGAATATATATAAATCACTTTACCGAAGTCGATTTGATTCAATATTTTAGAAAATATGGCCAAAAATGTGAAAAAATTACAAAAATTGGCGTTTTTAAACAAGCAAAATTCTTTGGAAACTTTAGTAACCCATAACTCTTTCAAAAAAGGTTCAACTGCAACTTAATTTGGAAAGTACATTTCTGGCATATAAATAAAAATAAATCAAAATACCGAAGTCGATTTGAATCAATATTTTAGAAAATATGGCCTAAAAGGTGAAAAAATTATAAAAATTGGCATATTTAAAAAGCAAAAATTTTTGGAAACTTTAATATCCCATAACTCTTTCAAAAAACGTTCAATTGCACTTTTATTTATAAAAGTAAATTTCTGGCATCTCAGTATATATAAATCACTTTACCGAAGTCGATTTGAATCAATATTTTAGAAAATATGGCCAAAAAGTAATAAATTGGCATTTTTAAAAAAGCGAAAGTCTTTGGAAACTTTAATAACCCATAACTCTTTCAAAAAAGGTTCAATTGCAACTTTATTTGGAAAAATTACATTTCTGGCATCTGAATATATATAAATCTCTTTACCGATTACATTAGTCGATTTGAATAAATATTTTAGAAAATAATGCCAAAAAGGTGAAAAAATTAATAAAAATTGGCATTTTTAAAAAGCAAAAATCTTTGTAAACTTTAATAACCCATAACTATTTCAGAAAAGGTTCAACTGCAACTTAATTTATAAAAATACATTTCTGGCATCTGAATATATATAAATCACTTAACCGAAGTCGATTTGATTCAATATTTGAAAAATATGGCCAAAAAGGTGAAAAAATTAAAAGAATTGGCATTTTTAAAAAGCAAATTTCTTTTGAAACTTTATTAACACATAACTCTTTCAAAAAAGGTTCAATTGCAACTTTATTTGTAAAAGTACATTTCTGGCATCTGAATATATATAAATCACTTTACCAAAGCCGATTTGAATCAATATTTTAGAATATATGACCAAAAAGGTGAAAAAATTAAAAAAATTGGCTTTTTTAAAAAAGCAAAATTCTTTGGAAACTTTAATAACCCATAACTCTTTCAAAAAAGGTTCAACTGCAACTTTATTTGGAAAGTAAATTTCTGGCATCTCAGTATATATAAATCACTTTACCGAAGTCGATTTGAATCAATATTGTAGAAAATATGGCCAAAATTGTAAAAAATCTAAAAAAATTGGCATTTTTAAAAAAGCAAAATTCTTTGGAAACTTTATTAACACATAACTCTTTCAAAAAAGGTTCAATTGCAACTTTATTTGTAAAATTACATTTCTGGCATCTGAATATATATAAATCTCTTTACCGATTCACATTAGTCGATTTGAATCAATATTTTAGAAAATATGGCCAAAAAGGTGAAAAAATTAATAAAAATTGGCATTTTTAAAAAGCAAAATTCTTTGTAAACTTTAATAACCCATAACTATTTCAGAAAAGGTTCAACTGCAACTTAATTTTGAAAGTAAATTTCTGGCATCTCAGTATATAAATCACTTTACCGAAGTCGATTTGAATCAATATTTTAGAAAATATGGCCAAAAAGGTGATAAATTGGCATTTTTAAAAAAGCGAAATTCTTTGGAAACTTTAATAACCCATAACTCTTTCAAAAAAGGTTCAATTGCAACTTTATTTGTAAAATTACATTTCTGGCATCTGAATATATATAAATCTCTTTACCGATTCACATTAGTCGATTTGAATCAATATTTTAGAAAATATGGCCAAAAAGGTGAAAAAATTAATAAAAATTGGCATTTTTAAAAAGCAAAATTCTTTGTAAACTTTAATAACCCATAACTATTTCAGAAAAATTTCAACTGCAACTTAATTTATAAAAATACATTTCTGGCATCTGAATATATATAAATCACTTAACCGAAGTCGATTTGAATCAATATTTTAGAAAATATGACCAAAAAGGTGAAAAAATTAAAAGAATTGGCATTTTTAAAAAGCAAAATTCTTTTGAAACTTTAATAACCCATAACTCTTTCAAAAAACGTTCAATTGCACTTTTATTTAAAAAAGTAAATCTCTGGCATCTGAATATATATAATTCACTTTACCGAAGTCGATTTGAATCAATATTTTATAAAATATGGCCAAAAAGGTGAAAAAATTATAAAAATTGGCATTTTCAAAAAAGCAAAATTCTTTGGAAACTTTAATAAGGTTTTAACTGCAACTTAATGTTGAAAGTAAATTTCTGGCATCTCAATATATATAAATCACTTTACCGAAGTCGATTTGAATCATAATTTTAGAAAATATGGCAAAAATTGTAAAAAGTCTAAAAAAATTGGCATTTTTAAAAAAGCGAAATTCTTTGGAAACTTTATTAACACATTACTCTTTCAAAAAAGGTTCAATTGCAACTTTATTTGTAAAATTACATTTCTGGCATCTGAATATATATAAATCTCTTTACCGATTCACATTAGTCGATTTGAATCAATATTTTAGAAAATATGGCCAAAAAGGTGAAAAAAATAATAAAAATTGGCATTTTTAAAAAGCAAAATTCTTTGTAAACTTTAATAACCCATAACTCTTTCAAAAAAGGTTCAATTGCAACATTATTTGAAAAAAGTACATTTCTGGCATCTGAATATATAAATCACTTTATCAAAGCCGATTTAAATCAATATTTTAGAATATATGGCCAAAAAGGTGAAAAAATTAAAAAAAATTAGCATTTTTTAAAAAGCAAAATTCTTTGGAAACTTTATTAACACATAACTCTTTCAAAAAAGGTTCAATTGCAACTTTATTTGTAAAATTACATTTCTGGCATCTGAATATATATAAATCTCTTTACCGATTCACATTAGTCGATTTGAATCAATATTTTAGAGAATATGGCCAAAAAGGTGAAAAAATTAATAAAAATTGGCATTTTTAAAAAGCAAAATTCTTTGTAAACTTTAATAACCCATAACTATTTCAGAAAAGGTTCAACTGCAACTTAATTTTGAAAGTAAATTTCTGGCATCTCAGTATATAAATCACTTTACCGAAGTCGATTTGAATCAATATTTTAGAAAATATGGCCAAAAAGGTGAATAAATTGGCACTTTTAAAAAAGCGAAATTCTTTGGAAACTTTAATAACCCATTACTCTTTCAAAAAAGGTTCAATTGCAACTTTATTTGTAAAATTACATTTCTGGCATCTGAATATATATAAATCTCTTTACCGATTCACATTAGTCGATTTGAATCAATATTTTAGAAAATATGGCCAAAAAGGTGAAAAAAATTAATAAAAATTGGCATTTTTAAAAAGCAAAATTCTTTGTAAACTTTAATAACCCATAACTATTTCAGAAAAATTTCAACTGCAACTTAATTTATAAAAATACATTTCTGGCATCTGAATATATATAAATCACTTAACCGAAGTCGATTTGAAATAATATTTTAGAAAATATGACCAAAAAGGTGAAAAAATTATAAAAATTGGCAATTTTAAAAAAGCAAAATCCTTTGGAAACTTTAATAACCCATAACTCTTTCAAAAAAGGTTCAATTGCAACTTTATTTGTAAAATTACATTTCTGGCATCTGAATATATATAAATCTCTTTACCGATTCACATTAGTCGATTTGAATCAATATTTTAGAAAATATGGCCAAAAAGGTGAAAAAATTATAAAAATTGGCATTTTCAAAAAAGCAAAATTCTTTGGAAACTTTAATAAGGTTTTAACTGCAACTTAATGTTGAAAGTAAATTTCTGGCATCTCAATATATATAAATCACTTTACCGAAGTCGATTTGAATCATAATTTTAGAAAATATGGCAAAAATTGTAAAAAATCTAAAAAAATTGGCATTTTTAAAAAAGCGAAATTCTTTGGAAACTTTATTAACACATAACTCTTTCAAAAAAGGTTCAATTGCAACTTTATTTGTAAAATTACATTTCTGGCATCTGAATATATATAAATCTCTTTACCGATTCACATTAGTCGATTTGAATCAATATTTTAGAAAATATGGCCAAAAAGGTGAAAAAATTAATAAAAATTGGCATTTTTAAAAAGCAAAATTCTTTGTAAACTTTAATAACCCATAACTCTTTCAAAAAAGGTTCAATTGCTACATTATTTGAAAAAAGTACATTTCTGGCATCTGAATATATATAAATCACTTTATCAAAGCCGATTTGAATCAATATTTTAGAATATATGGCCAAAAAGGTGAAAAAATTAAAAAAATTAGCATTTTTTAAAAAGCAAAATTCTTTTGGAAACTTTATTAACACATAACTCTTTCAAAAAAGGTTCAATTGCAACTTTATTTGTAAAATTAGATTTCTGGCATCTGAATATATATAAATCACTTTATCAAAGCCGATTTGAATCAATATTTTAGAATATATGGCCAAAAAGGTGAAAAATCTAAAAAACTGGCATTTTTAAAAAAAAAAAATTCTTTGGAAACTTTATTAACACATAACTCTTTCAAAAAAGGTTCAATTGCACCTTTATTTGTAAAAGTAGATTTCTGACATCTGAATATATATAAATCACTTTATCAAAGCCGATTTGAATCAATATTTTAGAATATATGGCCAAAAAGGTGAAAAAATTAAAAAAATTGGCATTTTTTAAAAAGCAAAATTCTTTGGAAACTTTATTAACACATAACTCTTTCAAAAAAGGTTCAATTGCAACTTTATTTGTAAAAGTACATTTCTGGCATCTGAATATATATAAATCACTTTACCAAAGCCGATTTGAATCAATATTTTAGAATATATGGCCAAAAAGGTGAAAAAATTAAAAAAATTGGCGTTTTTAAAAAAGCGAAATTATTTGGAAACTTTAATAACCCATAACTCTTTCAAAAAAGGTTCAACTGCAACTTAATTTTGAAAGTAAATTTCTGGCATCTCAGTATATAAAAATCACTTTACCGAAGTCGATTTGAATCAATATTTTAGAAAATATGGCCAAAAAGGTGATAAATTGCCATTTTTAAAAAAGCAAAATTCTTTGGAAACTTTAATAACCCATAACTCTTTCAAAAAGGTTCAATTGCAACATTATTTGAAAAAGTACATTTCTGGCATCTGAATATATATAAATCACTTTATCAAAGCCGATTTGAATCAATATTTTAGAATATATGACCAAAAAGGTGAAAAAATTAAAAAAATTAGCATTTTTTAAAAAGCAAAATTCTTTGGAAACTTTATTAACACATAACTCTTTCAAAAAAGGTTCAATTGCAACTTTATTTGTAAAAGTACATTTCTGGCATCTGAATATATATAAATCACTTTATCAAAGCCGATTTGAATCAATATTTTAGAATATATGGCCAAAAAGGTGAAAAATCTAAAAAAACTGGCATTTTTAAAAAAACAAAATTCTTTGGAAACTTTATTAAAACATAACTCTTTCAAAAAAGGTTCAATTGCAACTTTATTTGTAAAAGTAGATTTCTGGCATCTGAATATATATAAATCACTTTATCAAAGCCGATTTGAATCAATATTTTAGAATATATGGCCAAAAAGGTGAAAAATCTAAAAAACTGGCATTTTTAAAAAAAAAAAATTCTTTGGAAACTTTATTAACACATAACTCTTTCAAAAAAGGTTCAATTGCACCTTTATTTGTAAAAGTAGATTTCTGACATCTGAATATATATAAATCACTTTATCAAAGCCGATTTGAATCAATATTTTAGAATATATGGCCAAAAGGTGAAAAAAATTAAAAAAATTGGCATTTTTAAAAAAGCAAAATTCTTTGGAAACTTTATTAACACATAACTCTTTCAAAAAAGGTTCAATTGCAACTTTATTTGTAAAAGTACATTTCTGGCATCTGAATATATATAAATCACTTTACCAAAGCCGATTTGAATCAATATTTTAGAATATATGGCCAAAAAGGTGAAAAAATTAAAAAAATTGGCATTTTTAAAAAATCAAAATTCTTTGGAAACTTTAATAACCCATAACTCTTTCAAAAAAGGTTCAACTGCAACTTAATTTTGAAAGTAAATTTCTGGCATCTCAGTATATATAAATCACTTTACCGAAGTCGATTTGAATCAATATTTTAGAAAATATGGCCAAAAAGGTGATAAATTGGCATTTTTAAAAAAGCAAAATTCTTTGGAAACTTTAATAACCCATAACTCTTTCAAAAAAGGTTCAATTGCAACATTATTTGAAAAAAGTACATTTCTGGCATCTGAATATATATAAATCACTTTATCAAAGCCGATTTGAATCAATATTTTAGAATATATGGCCAAAAAGGTGAAAAAATTAAAAAAATTAGCATTTTTTAAAAAGCAAAATTCTTTGGAAACTTTATTAACACATAACTCTTTCAAAAAAGGTTCAATTGCAACTTTATTTGTAAAAGTACATTTCTGGGATCTGAATATATATAAATCACTTTATCAAAGCCGATTTGAATCAATATTTTAGAATATATGGCCAAAAAGGTTAAAAATCTAAAAAAACTGGCATTTTTTAAAAAGCAAAATTCTTTGGAAACTTTATTAACACATAACTCTTTCAAAAAAGGTTCAATTGCAACTTTATTTGTAAGAGTAGATTTCTGGCATCTGAATATATATAAATCACTTTATCAAAGCCGATTTGAATCAATATTTTAGAATATATGGCCAAAAAGGTGAAAAAATTAAAAAAATTGGCATTTTTTAAAAAGCAAAATTCTTTGGAAACTTTATTAACACATAACTCTTTCAAAAAACGTTCAATTGCAACTTTATTTGTAAGAGTAGATTTCTGGCATCTGAATATATATAAATCACTTTACCAAAGCCGATTTGAATCAATATTTTAGAATATATGGCCAAAAGGTGAAAAATTAAAAAATTGGCATTTTTAAAATCAAATTCTTTGGAAACTTTAATAACCCATAACTCTTTCAAAAAGGTTCAACTGCAACTTAATTTTGAAAGTAAATTTCTGGCATCTCAGTATATATAAATCACTTTACCGAAGTCGATTTGAGTCAATATTTTAGAAAATATGGCCAAAAAGGTGATAAATTGGACTTTTAAAAAAAGCGAAATTCTTTGGAAACTTTAATAACCCATAACTCTTTCAAAAAAGGTTCAATTGCAACTTTATTTGTAAAATTACATTTCTGGCATCTGAATATATATAAATCTCTTTACCGATTCACATTAGTCGATTTGAATCAATATTTTAGAAAATATGGCCAAAAAGGTGAAAAAATTGGCATTTTAAAAAAGCAAAATTCTTTGTAAACTTTAATAACCCATAACTATTTCAAAAAAGGTTCAACTGCAACTTAAATTTGAAAGTAAATTTCTGGCATCTCAGTATATATAAATCACTTTACCGAAGTCGATTTGAATCAATATTTTAGAAAATATGGCCAAAAAGGTGATAAATTGGCATTTTTAAAATAGCGAAATTCTTTGGAAACTTTAATAACCCATAACTCTTTCAAAAAAGGTATAATTGCAACTTTATTTGTAAAATTACATTCTGGCATCTGGAATATATATAAATCTCTTTACCGATTCAATTAGTCGATTTGAATCAATATTTTAGAAAATATGTCCAAAAAGGTGAAAAAATTAATAAAAATTGGAATTTTTAAAAAGCAAAATTCTTTGTAAACTTTAATAACCCATAACTATTTCAGAAAAATTTCAACTGCAACTTAATTTATAAAAATACATTTCTGGCATCTGAATATATATAAATCACTTAACCGAAGTCGATTTGAATCAATATTTTAGAAACTATGACCAAAAAGGTGATAAAATTAAAAGAATTGGCATTTTTAAAAAGCAAAATTCTTTTGAAACTTTAATAACCCATAACTCTTTCAAAAAACGTTCAATTGCAACATTATTAACTCTTTCAAAAAACGTTCAATTGCACTTTTATTTAAAAAAGTAAATTTCTGGCATCTGAATATATATAATTCACTTTACCGAAGTCGAATTGAATCAATATTTTATAAAATATGGCCAAAAAGGTGAAAAAATTATAAAAATTGGCAATTTTAAAAAAGCAAAATCCTTTGGAAACTTTAATAACCCATAACTCTTTTAAAAAATGTTCAATTGCAACTTTTTTTGAAAAAAGTACATTTCTGGCATCTGAATATATATAAATCACTTTAGCGAAGTCGATTTGAATCAATATTTTAGAAAATATGGCCAAAAAGGTGAAAAAATTATAAAAATTGGCATTTTTAAAAAAGCAAAATTCTTTGGAAACTTTAATAAGGTTTTAACTGCAACTTAATGTTGAAAGTAAATTTCTGGCATCTCAATATATATAAATCACTTTACCGAAGTCGATTTGAATCATAATTTTAGAAAATATGGCAAAAATTGTGTAAAAATAAAAAAAATTGGCGTTTTTAAAAAAGCGAAATTATTTGGAAACTTTAATAACCCATAACTCGTTTTCAAAAACGTTCAATTGCATTTTTATTTATAAAAGAAAATTTCTGGCATCTGAATATATATAATTCACTTTACCGAAGTCGATTTGAATCAATATTTTAGAAAATATGGCCAAAAAGGTGATAAAATTATAAAAATTGGCAATTTTAAAAAAGCAAAATTCTTTGGAAACTTTAATAACCCATAACTCTTTCAAAAAAGGTTCAATTGCAACTTTATTTGTAAAATTACATTTCTGGCATCTGAATATATATAAATCTCTTTAACGATTCACATTAGTCGATTTGAATCAATATTTTAGAAAATATGGCCATAAAGGTGAAAAAATTATAAAAATTGGCATTTTTAAAAAGAAAAATTCTTTGTAAACTTTAATAACCCATAACTATTTCAGAAAAGGTTCAACTGCAACTTAATTTTGAAAGTAAATTTCTGGCATCTCAGTATATATAAATCACTTTACCGAAGTCGATTTGAATCAATATTTTAGAAAATATGGCCAAAAAGGTGATAAATTGGCATTTTTAAAAAAGCGAAATTCTTTGGAAACTTTAATAACCCATAACTCTTTCAAAAAAGGTTCAATTGCAACTTTATTTGTAAAATTACATTTCTGGCATCTGAATATATATAAATCTCTTTACCGATTCACATTAGTCGATTTGAATCAATATTTTAGAAAATATGGCCAAAAAGGTGAAAAAATTAATAAAAATTGGCATTTTTAAAAAGCAAAATTCTTTGGAAACTTTAATAACCCATAACTATTTCAGAAAAGGTTCAACTGCAACTTAATTTATAAAAATACATTTCTGGCATCTGAATATATATAAATCACTTAACCGAAGTCGATTTGAATCAATATTTTAGAAAATATGGCCAAAAATGTGAAAAAATTAAAAGAATTGGCATTTTTAAAAAGCAAAATTCTTTTGAAACTTTAATAGCCCATAACTCTTTCAAAAAACGTTCGATTGCACTTTTATTTATAAAAGTAAATTTCTGGGATCTGAATATATATAATTCACTTTACCGAAGTCGATTTGAATCAATATTTTAGAAAATATGGCCAAAAAGGTGAAAAAATTATAAAAATTGGCAATTTTAAAAAAGCAAAATTCTTTGGAAACTTTAATAACCCATAACTCTTTCAAAAAAGGTTCAATTGCAACTTTATTTGAAAAAAGTACATTTCTGGCATCTGAATATATATAAATCACTTAACCGAGTTCGATTTGAATCTACATTTTAGAAAATATGGCCAAAAAGGTGAAAAAATTAAAAGAATTGGCATTTTTAAAAAAGCAAAATTCTTTGGAAACTTTAATAACCCATAACTCTTTCAAAAAAGGTTCAATTGCAACTTTATTTGAAAAAAGTACATTTCTGGCATCCGAATATATATAAATCACTTTACTGAAATCAACTTGAATCAATATTTTAGAAAATATGGCCAAAATGGTGAAATAATTATAAAAATTGGCAATTTTAAAAAAGCTAAATTCTTTGGAAACTTTAATAATCCATAACTCTTTCCAAAAAGATTCAATTGCAACTTTATTTGTAAAAGTACATTTCTGGCATCTGAATATATATAAATCACTTTGCCAAAGCCGATTTGAATCAATATTTTAGAATATATGGCCAAAAAGGTGAAAAAATTAAAAAAATTGGCATTTTGAAAAAATCAAAATTTTTTGGAAACTTTAATAACCCATAACTCTTTCCAAAAAGATTCAATTGCAACTTTATTTGTAAAAGTACATTTCTGGCATCTGAATATATATCAATCACTTTACCGAAGTCGATTTGAATCAATATTTTAGAATATATGGCCAAAAAGGTGAAAAATTAAAAAAAATTGGCATTTTTAAAAAAGCAAAATTCTTTGGAAACTTAAATAAGGTTTTAACTGCAACTTAATGTTGAAAGTAAATTTCTGGCATCTCAATATATATAAATCACTTTACCGAAGTCAATTTGAATCAATATTTTAGAAAATATGGCAAAAATTGTGTAAAAATTAAAAAAAATTGGCGTTTTTAAAAAAGCGAAATTCTTTGGAAACTTTAATAACCCATAACTCTTTCAAAAAAGGTTCAATTGTAACTTTATTTGTAAAATTACGTTTCAGGCATCTGAATATACATAAATCACTTAACCGATTCATTTTAGTCGATTTGAATCAATATTTTAGAAAATATGGCCAAAATTGTGAAAAAAATTAAAAAAAAATTGGCGTTTTTAAAAAAGCAAAATTCTTTGGAAACTTTAATAATCCATAACTCTTTAAAAAAAAAGGTTCAGCTGCAACTTTATTTGTAAAATTACGTTTCAGGCATCTGAATATACATAAATCACTTAACCGATTCATTTTAGTCGATTTGAATCAATATTTTAGAAAATATGAACAAAAAGGTGAAAAAATTAAAAGAATTGGCATATTTAAAAGCAAAAATTCTTTTGAAACTTTAATAGCCCATAACTCTTTCAAAATATGTTCAATTGCAACTTTATTTATAAAAATACATTTCTGGCATCTGAATATATATAAATCACTTTACCGAAGTCGATTTGAATCAATATTTTAGAAAATATGGCCAAAAAGGTGAATAAATTAAAAAAGTTGGCAGTTTTAAAAAAGGAAAATTCTTTGAAAAATTTAATAACCCATAACTCTTCAATTGCAACTTAATTTGGAAAGTACATTTCTGGCATTCAAATATAGATAAATCACTTTACCGAAGTCGATTTGAATAAATATTTTAGAAAATATGGCCTAAAAGGTGAACAAATTATAAAAATTGGCAATTTTAAAAATGCTAAATTCTTTGGAAACTTTAATAACCCATAACGCTTTCAATAAAGGTTCAATTGCAACTTTATTTATAAAAGTACATTTCTGGCATCTGAATATATATAAATCACTTTGCCGAAGTCGATTTGAGTCAATATTTTAGAATATATGGCCTGAAAGGTGAAAAAATTATAAAAATTCGCATTTTTAAAAAAGCTAAATTCATTGGAAACTTTAATAACTCATAATTCTTTCAAAATAGGTTCAATTGCAACACTAATTATAAAAATACATTTCTGGCATCTGAATATATATAAATCACTTTACCGAAGTCGATTTGAATCAATATTTTAGAAAAAAATGCCAAAAAGGTGAAAAATTAAAAAAATTGTTTTACCGATGTCGATTTGAATCAATATTTTAGAAAATATGGCCCAAAAGGTGAAAAAATTATAAAAATTGGCAATTTTAAAAAAGCTAAATTCTTTGGAAACTTTAATAATCCATAACTCTTTCCAAAAAGGTTCAACTGCAACTTTATTTGGAAAGTAAATTTCTGGCATTTCAATATATATAAATCACTTTACCGAAGTCGATTTGAATCAATATTTTAGAAAATATGGCCAAAATGGTGAAAAATTTAAAAAAATTGTCATTTTTAAAAAAGCAAAATTCTTTGGAAACTTTAATAAGGTTTTAACTGCAATTTAATGTTGAAAGTAAATTTCTGGCATCTCAATATATATAAATCACTTTACCGAAGTCGATTTAAATCAATATTTTAGAAAATATGGCAAAAATTGTGTAAAAATTAAAAAAAATTGGCGTTTTTAAAAAAGCGAAATTCTTTGGAAACTTAAATAACCCATAACTCTTTCAAAAAAGGTTCAATTGCAACTTTATTTGTAAAATTACGTTTCTGGCATCTGAATATATATAAATCACTTTACCGAAGTCGATTTGAATCAATATTTTAGAAAATATGGCCAAAATTGTGAAAAAAATTAAAAAAATTGGCGTTTTTAAAAAAGCAAAATTCTTTGGAAACTTTAATAATCCATAACTCTTTAAAAAAAAAGGTTCACCTGCAACTTTATTTGTAAATTTACATTTCTGGCATCTGAATATATATAAATCACTTTACCGATTCACTTTAGTCGATTTGAATCAATATTTTAGAAAATATGGCCAAAATTGTGAAAAAATTAAAAAAATTGGCGTTTTTAAAAAACAAAAATTCTTTGGAAACTTTAATAATCCATAACTCTTTAAAAAAAAAGGTTCAACTGCAACTTAATTTGGAAAGTACATTTCTGGCATATTAATATATATAAATCACTTTTCCGAAGTCGATTTAAATCAATATTTTAGAAATATGGCCTAAAAGGTGACGAAATTATAAAAATTGACAATTTTTAAAAAGCTAAATTCTTTGGAAACTTTAATAACCCATAACTCTTTCAAAATATGTTCAATTGCAACTTTATTTATAAAAATACATTTCTGGCATCTGAATATATATAAATCACTTTACCGAAGTCGATTTGAATCAATATTTTAGAAAATATGGCCAAAAAGGTGAAAAAATTAAAAAGATTGGCATTTTTAAAAAAGCAAAATTCTTTGGAAAATTTAATAAACCATAACTCTTCCAAAAAAGTTTCAATTGCAACTTAATTTGGAAAGTACATTTCTGGTATATAAATATAGATAAATCACTTTACTGAAGTCGATTTAAGTCAATATTTTAGAAAATATGGCCTAAAAGGTGAAAAAATTAAAATAATTGTCATTTTTAAAAAAACAAAAATCTTTGGAAACTTTAATAACTTATAACTCTTTTAAAATAGGTTCAATTGCAACTTTAATTATAAAAATACATTTCTGGCATCTGAATATATATAAATCACTTTCCCGAAGTCGATTTGAATCAATATTTAAGAAAATATGGCCTGAAAGGTGAAAAAATTAAAAAGATAGGCATTTTTAAAAAAGCAAAATTCTTTGGAAACTTTAATAACCCATAACTCTTTCAAAAAATGTTCAACTGCATCTTAATTTAGAAACTTCATTTCTGTCATCTGAATATATATAAATCACTTTACCGAAGTCGATTTAAATCAATATTTTAGAAATATGGCTTAAAAGGTGAAAAAATTAAAAATATTGGCATTTTTAAAAAAGCAAAGTTCTTTGGAAACTTTAATAACCCATAACTCTTTCAAAATAGGTTCAATTGCAACTTTCTTTATAAAAGTACATTTCTGGCATCTGAATATATATAAATCACTTAACCGAAGTCGATTTGAATCAATATTTTAGAAAATATGGCCTAAAAGGTGAAAAAATAAAAAAAAAATTGGCATTTTTAAAAAAGCTAAATTTTTTGGAAACTTTAGTAACTCATAACTCTTTCAAAATAGGTTTAATTGCAACTTTAATTATAAAAATACATTTCTGGCATCTGAATATATATAAATCACTTTCCCGAAGTCGATTTGAATCAATATTTAAGAAAATATGGCCTGAAGGGTGAAAAAATTAAAAAGATTGGCATTTTTAAAAAAGGAAAATTCTTTGGAAAATTTAATAACCCATAACTCTTCCAAAAAAGGTTCAATTGCAACTTAATTTGTAAAAGTACATTTTTGGCATCTAAATTATAGAAATCACTTTACCGAAGTCGATTTGAGTCAATATTTTAGAAAACATGGCCTTAAAGGTGAAAAAATTAAAACAATTGTCATTTTTAAAAAAGCTAAATTCTTTGGAAACTTTCATAGCCCATAACTGTTTCAAAATAGGTTCAATTGCAACTTTATTTATAACAATACATTTCTGGCATCTGAATATATATAAATCACTTTACCGAAGTCGATTTGAATCAATATTTAAGAAAATATGGCCTAAAAGGTGAAAAAATTATAAAAATTGGCATTTTTAAAAAAGCTAAATTCTTTGGAAACTTTAATAACCCATAACTCTTTCAAAACAGGTTCAACTGCAACTTAATTTGGAAATTAATTTTCTGGCATCTCAATATATATAAATCACTCTACTGAAGTCAATTTGAATCAATATTTTAGAAAATATGTCGTAAAAGGTGAAAAAATTAAAAAAAATTGGCATTTTTAAAAAAGCTAAATTCTTTGGAAACTTTAATAACTCATAACTCTTTCAGAAAAGGTTTAACTGCAACTTAATTTAGAAAGTAAATTTCTGGCATATAAATATATATACATCACTTTACCGAAGTCGATTTAAATCAATATTTTAGAAAATATGGCCAAAAAGGTGAAAAAATTAAAAAAATTGGCATTTTAAAAAGCTAAATTCTTTGGAAACTTTAATAACCCATAACTCTTTCAAAAAAGGTTCAACTGCAACTTAATTTGGAAAGTAATTTTCTGGCATCTCAATATATATAAATCACTCTACCGAAGTCGATTTGAATCAATATTTTAGAAAATATGGCCAATAAGGTAAAAAAAATTATAAAAATTGGCATTTTTAAAAAAGCTAAATTCTTTGGAAACTTCAATAACTTATAACTCTTTCAAAATAGGTTCAATTGCAATTGAGTCAATAATTTAGAAAATATGGCCAAAAAGGTGAAAAAATTATAAAAATTGGCATTTTTAAAAAAGCTAAATTCTTTGGAAAATTTAATAACCCATAACTCTTTCAAAATAGGTTCAATTGCAACTTTATTTGTAAAAGTACATTTCTGGCATCCGAATATATATAAATCACTCTACCGAAGTCGATTTGAATCAATATTTTAGAAAATATGGCCTAAAAGGTGAAAAATTAAAAAAATTGGCATTTTTAAAAAAGCAAAATTCTTTGGAAACTTTAATAACCCATAACTCTTTCAAAAAAGGTTCAACTGCAACTTTATTTGGAAAGTAAATTTCTGCCATCTCAATATATATAAATCACTTTACCGAAGTCGATTTGAATCAATATTTTAGAAAATATGGCCTAAAAGGTGAAAAAATTAAAAAAATTGGCATTTTTAAAAAAGCTAAATTCTTTGGAAACTTTCATAGCCCATAACTGTTTCAAAATAGGTTCAATTGCAACTTTATTTATAACAATAAATTTCTGGCATCTGAATATATATAAATCACTTTACCGAAGTCGATTTGAATCAATATTTTAGAAAATATGTCGTAAAAGGTGAAAAAATTAAAAAAAATTGGCATTTTTAAAAAAGCTAAATTCTTTGGAAACTTTAATAACCCATAACTCTTTCAAAAAAGGTTCAACTGCAACTTAATTTGGAAAGTAATTTTCTGGCATCTCAATATATATAAATCACTCTACTGAAGTCGATTTGAATCAATATTTTAGAAAATATGTCCTAAAAGGTGAAAAAATTAAAAAAAATTGGCATTTTTAAAAAAGCAAAATTCTTCGGAAAGTTTAATAACCCATAACTCTTTCAAAATAGGTTCAATTGCAACTTTATTTATAAAAATACATTTCTGGCATCTGAATTATAGAAATAACTTTACCGAAGTCGATTTGAGTCAATATTTTAGAAAATATGGCCTGAAAGGTGAAAAAATTATAAAAATTGGCATTTTTAAAAAAGCTAAATTCTTTGGAAACTTTAATAACTCATAACTCTTTCAAAATAGGTTCAATTGCAACTTTAATTATAAAAATACATTTCTGGCATCTGAATATATATAAATCACTCTACCGAAGTCGATTTGAATCAATATTTTAGAAAATATGGCCTAAAAGGTGAAAAATTAAAAAAATTGGCATTTTTAAAAAAGCAAAATTCTTTGGAAACTTTAATAACCCATAACTCTTTCAAAAAAGTTTCAACTGCAACTTTATTTTGAAAGTACATTTCTGGCATATATTTTTATATAAATCACTTTACCGAAGTCGATTTGAATCAATATTTTAGAAAATATGGCCTAAAAGGTGAAAAAATTAAAAAAAATTGGCATTTTTAAAAAAGCAAAATTCTTCGGAAACTTTAATAACCCATAACTCTTTCAAAATAGGTTCAATTGCAACTTAATTTGGAAAGTAATTTTCTGGCATCTCAATATATATAAATCATTCTACTGAAGTCGATTTGAATCAATATTTTAGAAAATATGTCCTAAAAGGTGAAAAAATTAAAAAAATTGGCATTTTTAAAAAAGCAAAATTCTTCGGAAACTTTAATAACCCATAACTCTTTCAAAACAGGTTCAGCTGCAACTTAATTTGGAAAGTAATTTTCTGGCATCTCAATATAAATAAATCACTCTACTGAAGTCGATTTGAATCAATATTTTAGAAAATATGTCCTAAAAGGTGAAAAAATTAAAAAAAAATTGGCATTTTTAAAAAAGCAAAATTCTTCGGAAAGTTTAATAACCCATAACTCTTTCAAAATAGGTTCAATTGCAACTTCATTTGTAAAAGTACATTTCTGGCATCTGAATATATATAAATCACTTAACCGAAGTCGATTTGAATCAATATTTTAGAAAATATGGCCTAAAAGGTGAAAAAATTAAAAAAAATTGGCATTTTTAAAAAAGCTAAATTTTTTGGAAACTTAAGTAACTCATAACTCTTTCAAAATAGGTTCAATTGCAACTTTAATTATAAAAATACATTTCTGGCATCTGAATATATATAAATCACTTTCCCGAAGTCGATTTGAATCAATATTTAAGAAAATATGGCCTGAAAGGTGAAAAAATTAATAAAAATTGGCATTTTTAAAAAAGCTAAATTCTTTGGAAACTTTCATAGCCCATAACTGTTTCAAAATAGGTTCAATTGCAACTTTATTTATAACAATAAATTTCTGGCACCTGAATATATATAAATCACTTTACCGAAGTCGATTTGAATCAATATTTTAGAAAATATGTCGTAAAAGGTGAAAAAATTAAAAAAAAATTGGCATTTTAAAAAAGCTAAATTTTTTGGAAACTTTAATAACCCATAACTCTTTCAAAAAAGGTTCAACTGCAACTTAATTTGGAGAGTAATTTTCTGGCATCTCAATATATATAAATCACTCTACTGAAGTCGATTTGAATCAATATTTTAGAAAATATGTCCTAAAAGGTGAAAAAATTAAAAAAAAATTGGCATTTTTAAAAAAGCAAAATTCTTCGGAAAGTTTAATAACCCATAACTCTTTCAAAATAGGTTCAATTGCAACTTCATTTGTAAAAGTACATTTTTGGCATCTAAATTATAGAAATCACTTTACCGAAGTCGATTTGAGTCAATATTTTAGAAAACATGGCCTAAAAGGTGAAAAAATTATAAAAATTGACAATTTTAAAAAACAAAAATCTTTGGAAACTTTAATAACTTATAACTCTTTCAAAAAAGGTTCAATTGCAACTTTTTTTGTAAAAGTACATTTCTGGCATCTCAATATATATAAATCACTTCACCGAAGTCGATTTGAATCAATATTTTAGAAAATATGGCCGAAAAGGTGAAACAATTAAAAAAATTGGCGTTTTTAAAAAAGCAAAATTCTTTGGAAACTTTAATAACCCATAACTCTTTCAAAAAATGTTCAACTGCAACTTAATTTAGAAACTACATTTCTGTCATCTGAATATATATAAATCACTTTACCGAAGTCGATTTGAATCAATATTTTAGAAATATGGCCTAAAAGGTGAAAAAATTAAAAATATTGGCATTTTTAAAAAAGCAAAGTTCTTTGGAAACTTTAATAACCCAGAACTCTTTCAAAATAGGTTCAATTGCAACTTTCTTTATAAAAGTACATTTCTGGCATCTGAATATATATAAATCACTTAACCGAAGTCGATTTGAATCAATATTTTAGAAAATATGGCCTAAAAGGTGAAAAAATTAAAAAAAATTGGCATTTTTAAAAAAGCTAAATTTTTTGGAAACTTAAGTAACTCATAACTCTTTCAAAATAGGTTCAATTGCAACTTTAATTATAAAAATACATTTCTGGCATCTGAATATATATAAATCACTTTCCCGAAGTCGATTTGAATCAATATTTAAGAAAATATGGCCTGAAAGGTGAAAAAATTAAAAAAATTGGCATTTTTAAAAAAGCTAAATTCTTTGGAAACTTTCAAAGCCCATAACCGTTTCAAAATAGGTTCAATTGCAACTTTATTTATAACAATAAATTTCTGGCATCTGAATATATATAAATCACTTTACCGAAGTCGATTTGAATCAATATTTTAGAAAATATGTCGTAAAAGGTGAAAAAATTAAAAAAAATTGGCATTTTTAAAAAAGCTAAATTCTTTGGAAACTTTAATATTTCATAACTCTTTCAGAAAAGGTTTAACTGAAACTTAATTTAGAAAGTAAATTTCTGGCATATAAATATATATATATCACTTTACCGAAGTCGATTTGAATCAATATTTTAGAAAATATGGCCAAAAAGGTGAAAAAATTAAAAAAATTGGCATTTTTAAAAAAGCAAAATTCTTTGGAAACTTTAATAACCCATAACTCTTTCAAAAAAGGTTCAACTGCAACTTAATTTGGAAAGTAATTTTCTGGCATCTCAATATAAATAAATCACTCTACCGAAGTCGATTTGAATCAATATTTTAGAAAATATGGCCAAAAAGGTGAAAAAATTATAAAAATTGGCATTTTTAAAAAAGCTAAATTCTTTGGAAACTTTAATAACTTATAACTCTTTCAAAATAGGTTCAATTGCAATTGAGTCAATATTTTAGAAAATATGGCCAAAAAGGTGAAAAATTAAAAAAATTGGCATTTTTAAAAAAGCAAAATTCTTTGGAAACTTTTATAATCCATAACTCTTTCAAAAAAGGTTGAACTGCAACTTTATTTGTAAAAGTACATTTCTGGCATCCGAATATATATAAATCACTCTACCGAAGTCGATTTGAATCAATATTTTAGAAACTATGGCCTAAAAGGTGAAAAAATTAAAAAAAATTGGCATTTTTAAAAAAGCTAAATTTTTTGGAAACTTAAGTTACTATAACTCTTTCAAAATAGGTTCAATTGCAACTTTAATTATAAAAATACATTTCTGGCATCAGAATATATATAAATCACTTTCCCGAAGTCGATTTGAATCAATATTTAAGAAAATATGGCCTGAAAGGTGAAAAAATTAAAAAAATTGGCATTTTTAAAAAAGCTAAATTCTTTGGAAACTTTCAAAGCCCATAACTGTTTCAAAATAGGTTCAATTGCAACTTTATTTATAACAATAAATTTCTGGCATCTGAATATATATAAATCACTTTACCGAAGTCGATTTGAATCAATATTTTAGAAAATATGTCGTAAAAGGTGAAAAAATTAAAAAAAATTGGTATTTTTAAAAAAGCTAAATTCTTTGGAAACTTTAATATTTCATAACTCTTTCAGAAAAGGTTTAACTGAAACTTAATTTTGAAAGTAAATTTCTGGCATATAAATATATATATATCACTTTACCGAAGTCGATTTGAATCAATATTTTAGAAAATATGGCCAAAAAAGGTGAAAAATTAAAAAAAATTGGCATTTTTAAAAAAGCAAAATTCTTTGGAAACTTTAATAACCCATAACTCTTTCAAAAAAGGTTCAACTACAACTTAATTTGGAAAGTAATTTTCTGGCATCTCAATATAAATAAATCACTCTACCGAAGTCGATTTGAATCAATATTTTAGAAAATATGGCCAAAAAGGTGAAAAAATTATAAAAATTGGCATTTTTAAAAAAGCTAAATTCTTTGGAAACTTTAATAACTTATAACTCTTTCAAAATAGGTTCAATTGCAATTGAGTCAATATTTTAGAAAATATGGCCAAAAAGGTGAAAAATTAAAAAAATTGGCATTTTTAAAAAAGCAAAATTCTTTGGAAACTTTTATAACCCATAACTCTTTCAAAAAAGGTTCAACTGCAACTTTATTTGTAAAAGTACATTTCTGGCATCCGAATATATATAAATCACTCTACCGAAGTCGATTTGAATCAATATTTTAGAAAATATGTCGTACAAGGTGAAAAAATTAAAAAAAATTGGCATTTTTAAAAAAGATAAATTTTTTTTAAACTTTAATAACCCATAACTCTTTCAAAATAGGTTCAATTGCAACTTAATTTGTAAAAGTACATTTCTGGCATCCGAATATATATAAATCACTCTACCGAAGTCGAATTGAATCAATATTTTAGAAAATATGGCCTAAAAGGTGAAAAATTAAAAAAATTGGCATTTTTAAAAAAGCAAAATTCTTTGGAAACTTTTATAACACATAACTCTTTCAAAAAAGGTTCAACTGCAACTTTATTTGGAAAGTTTATTTCTGGCATATATTTTTATATAAATCACTTTACCGAAGTCGATTTGAATCAATATTTTAGAAAATATGGCCTAAAAGGTGAAAAAATGATCAAAATAAGCATTTTTAAAAAAACTAAATTCTTTGGAATCTTTAATAACCCATAACTTTTTTAAAATAGGTTCAATTGCAACTTTATTTATAAAAGTACATTTCTGGCATCTGAATATATATAAATCACTCTACCGAAGTCGATTTGAATCAATATTTTAGAAAATATGGCCTAAAAGGTGAAAAAATTAAAAAAAATTGGCATTTTTAAAAAAGCAAAATTCTTCGGAAACTTTAATAACCCATAACTCTTTCAAAACAGGTTCAACTGCAACTTAATTTGGAAAGTAATTTTCTGGCATCTCAATATATATAAATCACTCTACTGAAGTCGATTTGAATCAATATTTTAGAAAATATGTCGTAAAAGGTGAAAAAATTAAAAAAAATTGGCATTTTTAAAAAAGCAAAATTCTTCGGAAAGTTTAATAACCCATAACTCTTTCAAAATAGGTTCAATTGCAACTTTATGTTTAAAAGTACATTTTTGGCATCTGAATTATAGAAATAACTTTACCGAAGCCGATTTGAGTCAATATTTTAGAAAATATGGCCTGAAAGGTGAAAAAATTATAAAAATTGGCATTTTTAAAAAAGCTAAATTCTTTGGAAACTTTCATAGCCCATAACTGTTTCAAAATAGGTTTAATTGCAACTTTATTTATAACAATACATTTCTGGCATCTGAATATATATAAATCACTTTACCGAAGTCGATTTGAATCAATATTTAAGAAAATATGGCCTGAAAGGTGAAAAAATTATAAAAATTGGCATTTTTAAAAAAGCTAAATTCTTTGGAAACTTTAATAACCCATAACTCTTTCAAAACAGGTTCAACTGCAACTTAATTTGGAAAGTAATTTTCTGGCATCTCAATATATATAAATCACTCTACTGAAGTCGATTTGAATCAATATTTTAGAAAATATGTCGTAAAAGGTGAAAAAATTAAAAAAAATTGGCATTTTTAAAAAAGCTAAATTCTTTGGAAACTTTAATAACGCATAACTCTTTCAGAAAAGGTTTAACTGAAACTTAATTTAGAAAGTAAATTTCTGGCATATAAATATATATATATCACTTTACCGAAGTCGATTTGAATCAATATTTTAGAAAATATGGCCAAAAAGGTGAAAAAATTAAAAAAATTGGCATTTTTAAAAAAGCTAAATTCTTTGGAAACTTTAATAACCCATAACTCTTTCAAAAAAGGTTCAACTGCAACTTAATTTGGAAAGTAATTTTCTGGCATCTCAATATATATAAATCACTCTACCGAAGTCGATTTGAATCAATATTTTTAGATATATGTCGTAAAAGGTGAAAAAATTAAAAAAAATTGGCATTTTTAATAAAGATAAATTTTTTTTAAACTTTAATAACCCATAACTCTTTCAAAATAGGTTCAATTGCAACTTAATTTGTAAAAGTACATTTCTGGCATCCAAATATATATAAATCACTCTATCGAAGTCGATTTGAATCAATATTTTAGAAAATATGGCCTAAAAGGTGAAAAAATGATCAAAATGAGCATTTTTAAAAAGCTAAATTCTTTGGAATCTTTAATAACCCATAACTTTTTTAAAATAGGTTCAATTGCAACTTTATTTATAAAAGTACATTTCTGGCATCTGAATATATATAAATCACTCTACCGAAGTCGATTTGAATCAATATTTTAGAAAATATGGCCTAAAAAGGTGAACAAATTAAAAAAATTGGCATTTTAAAAAAGCAAAATTCTTCGGAAACTTTAATAACCCATAACTCTTTCAAAACAGGTTCAACTGCAACTTAATTTGGAAAGTAATTTTCTGGCATCTCAATATATATAAATCACTCTACTGAAGTCGATTTGAATCAATATTTTAGAAAATATGTCCTAAAAAGGTGAAAAAATTAAAAAAATTGGCATTTTAAAAAAGCAAAATTCTTCGGAAAGTTTAATAACCCATAACTCTTTCAAAATAGGTTCAATTGCAACTTTAATTATAAAAATACATTTCTGGCATCTGAATATATATAAATCACTTTACCGAAGTCGATTTGAATCAATATTTTAAAAAATATGGCCTAAAAGGTGAAAAAATTAAAAAAAATTGGCATTTTTAAAAAAGCAAAATTCTTCGGAAACTTTAATAACCCATAACTCTTTCAAAACAGGTTCAACTACAACTTAATTTGGAAAGTAATTTTCTGTCATCTCAATATATATAAATCACTCTACTGAAGTCGATTTGAATCAATATTTTAGAAAATATGTCCTAAAAGGTGAAAAAATTAAAAAAATTGACATTTTTAAAAAAGCAAAATTCTTCGGAAAGTTTAATAACCCATAACTCTTTCAAAATAGGTTCAATTGCAACTTTTTTTATAAAAATACATTTCTGGCATCTGAATTATAGAAATAACTTTACCGAAGTCGATTTGAGTCAATATTTTAGAAAATATGGCCTGAAAGGTGAAAAAATTATAAAAATTGGCATTTTTAAAAAAGCTAAATTCTTTGGAAAATTTAATAACGCATAACTCTTTCAAAATAGGTTCAATTGCAACTTTAATTATAAAAATACATTTCTGGCATCTGAATATATATAAATCACTATACCGAAGTCGATTTGAATCAATATTTTAGAAAATATGGCCTAAAAGGTGAAAAAATGATCAAATTGAGCATTTTTAAAAAGCTAAATTCTTTGGAATCTTAATAACCCATAAACTTTTTAAAATAGGTTCAATTGCAACTTTATTTGTAAAAGTACATTTCTGGCATCTGAATAAATATAAATCACTCTACCGAAGTCGATTTGAATCAATATTTTAGAAAATATGTCGTAAAAGGTGAAAAAATTAAAAAAAATTGGCATTTTTAAAAAAGCAAAATTCTTCGGAAACTTTAATAACCCATAACTCTTTCAAAACAGGTTCAACTGCAACTTAATTTGGAAAGTAATTTTCTGGCATCTCAATATATATAAATCACTCTACTGAAGTCGATTTGAATCAATATTTTAGAAAATATGTCGTAAAAGGTGAAAAAATTAAAAAAAATTGGCATTTTTAAAAAAGCTAAATTCTTTGGAAACTTTAAAAACTCATAACTCTTTCAGAAAAGGTTTAACTGAAACTTAATTTAGAAAGTAAATTTCTGGCATATAAATATATATATATCACTTTACCGAAGTCGATTTGAATCAATATTTTAGAAAATATGGCCAAAAAGGTGAAAAAATTAAAAAAATTGGCATTTTTAAAAAAGCTAAATTCTTTGGAAACTTTAATAACCCATAACTCTTTCAAAAAAGGTTCAACTGCAACTTAATTTGGAAAGTAATTTTCTGGCATCTCAATATAAATAAATCACTCTACCGAAGTCGATTTGAATCAATATTTTAGAAAATATGGCCAAAAAGGTGAAAAAATTATAAAAATTGGCATCTTTAAAAAAGCTAAATTCTTTGGAAACTTTAATAACTTATAACTCTTTCAAAATAGGTTCAATTGCAATTGAGTCAATATTTTAGAAAATATGGCCAAAAAGGTGAAAAATTAAAAAAATTGGCATTTTTAAAAAAGCAAAATTCTTTGGAAACTTTTTATAACCCATAACTCTTTCAAAAAAGGTTCAACTGCAACTTTATTTGTAAAAGTACATTTCTGGCATCCGAATATATATAAATCACTCTACCGAAGTCGATTTGAATCAATATTTTAGAAAATATGTCGTAAAAGGTGAAAAAATTAAAAAAAATTGGCATTTTAAAAAAGATAAATTTTTTTAAACTTTAATAACCCATAACTCTTTCAAAATAGGTTCAATTGCAACTTAATTTGTAAAAGTACATTTCTGGCATCCGAATATATATAAATCACTCTATCGAAGTCGATTTGAATCAATATTTTAGAAAATATGGCCTAAAAAGGTGAAAAATTAAAAAAATTGGCATTTTTAAAAAAGCAAAATTCTTTGGAAACTTTTATAACCCATAACTCTTTCAAAAAAGGTTCAACTGCAACTTTATTTGGAAAGTTTATTTCTGGCATATATTTTTATATAAATCACTTTACCGAAGTCGATTTGAATCAATATTTTAGAAAATATGGCCTCAAAGGTGAAAAAATGATCAAAATGAGCATTTTTAAAAAAGCTAAATTCTTTGGAATCTTTAATAACCCATAACTTTTTTTAAATAGGTTCAATTGCAACTTTATTTATAAAAGTACATTTCTGGCATCTGAATATATATAAATCACTCTACCGAAGTCGATTTGAATCAATATTTTAGAAAATATGGCCTAAAAGGTGAAAAAATTAAAAAAAATTGGCATTTTTAAAAAAGCAAAATTCTTCGGAAACTTTAATAACCCATAACTCTTTCAAAACAGGTTCAACTGCAACTTAATTTGGAAAGTAATTTTCTGGCATCTCAATATATATAAATCACTCTACTGAAGTCGATTTGAATCAATATTTTAGAAAATATGTCCTAAAAGGTGAAAAAATTAAAAAAAATTGGCATTTTTAAAAAAGCAAAATTCTTCGGAAAGTTTAATAACCCATAACTCTTTCAAAATAGGATCAATTGCAACTTTATGTTT
Source organism: Drosophila quadrilineata (assembly GCA_018150725.1). Taxonomy (NCBI): domain Eukaryota; kingdom Metazoa; phylum Arthropoda; class Insecta; order Diptera; family Drosophilidae; genus Drosophila; species Drosophila quadrilineata. The sequence continues at coordinate 142,102 of JAECWN010000198.1, read as the reverse complement.
AAAAGTACATTTCTGGCATCTGAATTATAGAAATAACTTTACCGAAGTCGATTTGAGTCAATATTTTAGAAAATATGGCCTAAAAGGTGAAAAAATTATAAAAATTGGCATTTTTAAAAAAGCTAAATTCTTTGGAAACTTTAATAACTCATAACTCTTTCAAAATAGGTTCAATTGCAACTTTAATTATAAAAATACATTTCTGGCATCTGAATATATATAAATCACTATACCGAAGTCGATTTAAATCAATATTTTAGAAAATATGGCCTAAAAGGTGAAAAAATTAAAAAAATTGTCATTTTTAAAAAAGCAAAATTCTTTGGAAACTTTAATAACCCCTAACTCTTTTAAAAAAGGTTTAACTGCAACTTAATTTAGAAAGTAAATTTCTGGCATCTGAATATATATAAATCAATATTATTAATCAATATTATAAAAAATATAACCTAAATGGTAAAAAATTAAAAAAATTGGCATTTTTAGAAAAACAAAATTCTTTGGGAACTTTAATAACACATAACTCTTTCAAAATAGGTTCAATTGCAACTTTATTTATAAAAATACATTTCTGGCATCTGAATTATAGAAATAACTTTACCGAAGTCGATTTGAGTCAATATTTTAGAAAATATGGCCTAAAAGGTGAAAAAATTATAAAAATTGGCATTTTTAAAAAAGCTAAATTCTTTGGAAACTTTAATAACTCATAACTCTTTCAAAATAGGTTCAATTGCAACTTTAATTATAAAAATACATTTCTGGCATCTGAATATATATAAATCACTATACCGAAGTCGATTTAAATCAATATTTTAGAAAATATGGCCTAAAAGGTGAAAAAATTAAAAAAATTGTCATTTTTAAAAAAGCAAAATTCTTTGGAAACTTTAATAACTTATGACTCTTTCAAAATAGGTTCAATTGCAATTGAGTCAATATTTTAGAAAATATGGCCAAAAAGGTGAAAAAATTATAAAAATTGTCATTTTTAAAAAAGCTAAATTCTTTGGAAACTTTAATAACCCATAACTCTTTCAAAATAGGTTCAATTGCAACTTTATTTGTAAAAGTACATTTCTGGCATCCGAATATATATAAATCACTATACCGAAGTCGATTTGAATCAATATTTTAGAAAATATGGCCTAAAAGGTGAAAAATTAAAAAAATTGGCATTTTTAAAAAAACAAAATTCTTTGGAAACTTTAATAACCCATAACTCTTTCAAAAAAGGTTCAACTGCAACTTAATTTGGAAAGTAATTTTCTGTCATCTCAATATATATAAATCACTCTACTGAAGTCGATTTGAATCAATATTTTAGAAAATATGTCCTAAAAGGTGAAAAATTAAAAAAATTGGCATTTTTAAAAAGCAAAATTCTTCGGAAAGTTTAATAACCCATAACTGTTTCAAAATAGGTTCAATTGCAACTTTATTTATAAAAATACATTTCTGGCATCTGAATTATAGAAATAACTTTACCGAAGTCGATTTGAGTCAATATTTTAGAAAATATGGCCTGAAAGGTGAAAAAATTATAAAAATTGGCATTTTTAAAAAAGCTCAATTCTTTGGAAACTTTAATAACTCATAACTCTTTCAAAATGGGTTCAATTGCAACTTTAATTATAAAAATACATTGCTGGCATCTGAATATATATAAATCACTATACCGAAGTCGATTTAAATCAATATTTTAGAAAATATGGCCTAAATGGTAAAAAATTAAAAAAATTGGCATTTTTAGAAAAACAAAATTCTTTGGGAACTTTAATAACCCATAACTCTTTCAAAAAATGTTCAATTGCAACTTTATTTGTAAAAGTACATTTCTGGCATCTGAATTATAGAAATCACTTTACCGAAGTCGATTTGAATCCATAGTTTAGAAAATATGGCCAAAAAGGTGAAAAAATTATAAAGATTGGCATTTTTAAAAAAGCTAATAACTCTATCAAAAAAGGCTCAACTGCAACTTAATTTTGAAAGCAGTTTTCTGGCATCACAATATATAGAAATCACTTTACCGAATAAATATTTAAGAAAATATGGCCAAAAAGGTGAAAAAATTAAAAAAATTGGCATTTTTAAAAAAGCTAAATTCTTTGGAAACTTTAATAACCCATAACTCTTTCAAAAAAGGTTCAACTGCAACTTAATTTGGAAAGTAATTTTCTGGCATCTCAATATAAATAAATCACTCTACCGAAGTCGATTTGAATCAATATTTTAGAAAATATGGCCAAAAAGGTGAAAAAATTATAAAAATTGGCATTTTTAAAAAAGCAAAATTTTTTGAAAACTTTAATAACCCATAACTCTTTCAAAATTGGTTCAATTGCAACTTTATTTGTAAAAGTACATTTCTGGTATCCGAATATATAAAAATCACTCTACCGAAGTCGATTTGAATCAATATTTTAGAAAATATGGCCTTAAAGGTAAAAAATTAAAAAAATTGGCATTTTTAAAAAAGCAAAATTCTTTGGAAACTTTAATAACACATAACTCTTTCAAAATAGGTTCAATTGCAACTTTAATTATAAAAATACATTTCTGGCATCTGAATATATATAAATCACTATACCGAAGTCGATTTAAATCAATATTTTAGAAAATATGGCCTAAAAGGTGAAAAAATTAAAAAAATTGTCATTTTTAAAAAAGCAAAATTGTTTGGAAACTTTATAAACTTATAACTCTTTCAAAATAGGTTCAATTGCAATTGAGTCAATATTTTAGAAAATATGGCCAAAAAGGTGAAAAAATTATAAAAATTGGCATTTTTTAAAAAGCTAAATTCTTTGGAAACTTTAATAACCCATAACTCTTTCAAAATAGGTTCAATTGCAACTTTATTTGTAAAAGTACATTTCTGGCATCCGAATATATAAATTAATAAATCTTAGCGAGATTTATTTTTAAAAAAAAGCTTGTGCTTTATTTACGGTCGATTTTAGACTAACTTAAACAATCTAAAGAAATTAATTATAACACTTCTGCTGCTAAAGTCTCTGCCGCTGTTGCTGCCGCTGCTGACGTTGGGTGTTGAATTCTCTCGTCCCGGTCCCACGGTTGGGAGTTGCGCAAGTGCTGACCATAGGGAACGATTATGATGACGCAGCGCACGTGGGGATGGTTGGGTGCAGGTGCGTTCGATATTCTGGTCGATGCTCCCACGATATCGTATGTTAACTCGAGGCACGTGTTGATTTGGTGCATTCGAGTGCATTGTGGGTTTTATCATAAGTGACCTTAACTCCTCCCCCTTTAAATGCGGACGTCCTCGGCCGCCAGTTGTCCATGATTTCCGTTTGTTCCCGAACTCTTTACTGAATCGATGATTATCTTTGTTGATTTGCACTTTAGTGCTCTAATTGACAGTGTTAATATGAACATCAGTAGAATAATAAAGATACCGATACTGACTATTATGTTAGTTTCTTGACTGTCTTTCATGAGCTGAATTCTTGCCGTATTGTTGAAGTTCAGTTCCTTCACCATTTCTAGCGATAGGACCTCTTCAACTTTGCTTTTGTTTCCCATGATTTGGAGTAGAGGAGGCAAAGGTTCAGCGTGAACATACTCTCTGTTCATGTAGAGAGTTCCTCCTATCTCGATTGATGTATTTTTAGATTGAACGAGATAGGTTCCATCGAGATGTAGTCGTTCGCCATCGATGTTGACTGTTCCCTCGAAGTCGTTCAGTAGAATTGTTCCGGGCAGGATTTCTTCATGTTCCGGGATGTGTTGACTGTTTATTTGTTGACAGCTGGGTTGTTTCATTTGTAGAAGTGCGGCTTCGCAGGTGTTGTTACTTAGGTCTATTAGGTTTTCTTTCTTACATACTGACTTATCATTGATAGTTTCGCAGGATTCTTGAATTCCGTATTTTATTTCATTACATTGTATTATTAAATCGAATTTGATTTTTGTTTATTAGTTTCCTTTTTTAATTGGTTTTATTATTATTTTTTGACAAATATTATCCCTCTATTATGGGCAGACTGATAATGTAAAGAATGTCTATTCCGTTTGAAGCTACTTTAATTCTAGCAAATTCGAGTAATTCTTCTATATTTATAAATAAATTGTTAGAATTTTGTACCAAATTTTCTATGAGTTTAATTTCGACAGATGATAATAATATGGAGTTAATTGTGTTGGTCTTAGCCCAATTGATTGCGTAAATCATATTTGTGAGTTCTTCTTTAAAAATTTTTAATTTATACTTTAATGTTTCTATTTCCATATTATTAACTGCTTGACTTTCTTTAGTGAATTTTATTATTGAATTAGTGCTTTCTTTAATTTATTTAATTTTTCGCTAAAAAGTCTGTTTATTATTACCTGCTTATTATTATTCTTTTAATTGTTCGTTCATTTTATTTAAAATGATTTCGTGATCGTGGTGATCTGGGCTTCCGGCTAACCATTTCCAGGCAGTACCGATCATATTTATTGATCTTCGTGTTCTTATATTATTAGGTCTTAGTCTATTTAGATCGTCTCTTATTTGTGTTAATTCGAGCGTAATGAATGGGGTGAGGTGGTTGGGGAGAGATGAGTTGATGGATTTTTCGAGCGATTGTAGTGCTTCTTCGTATTTTTGGATGTTGAAGACATGTATGATTTTGAATGAGCTATTCTGGATAGCTGCGGGGCCGATTTTGATAGTGACAAGTTGTGAGTTGGTATAATCTAGTATGGTTACCGTCCCGAGACACAACGCAAAAATAGTAATCTGTAATTATGGATTTAACTTTTTAGATTATTTTTATGAACTACCTTCCCTGATACTGTTTTGATGGTTGAATTTCGATTTTCTGCAACTATTTCTTTTTTATATCTTGAAGGGATCTTAGAGCCTATTCTCTTGTTAACTTTAACGAAGACCTCTTCACCTATTGCGTATGACCTGAGCGTGTTTTTATTTGCATTGTGGTAATTTAGATCTGAAATCTGTGTGTCTAAGATTTTGCTCCTAATCTCTTCCTTTTCTTTTCTATTGAGTCTGGTGTGTTGATTATATTGTTTCTAAAAAATGTTTCTACTGGTTTTTCTTTAGTTATCGAATGAATTGATTGATTATATTCCTGAGTCGCTTTAAACAATAGATCTGTGAGGAGTAAGCTCGTCGTTGTCTTTCTTCAGACATCTAAGAATTTCAGTTAATGTCAGTGAAAACGTTCTATTTGTCCATTGCTGGTGGAAGAGTACGGAGGTGTAGTAAAAACAGATATGTTAAGTTGGTTCTCCAACATGAATTTGATGGATGCTGAGTTTAGTGCTCTTTCATTATCCATTACTACAACTTTGGGGATTCCAAAAGCTATTAGCATTTCTCTTAATGGGATCATTATGTCTTCTGAAGCTCTGGATTTCAGGACTTTCACCTGAGCGTATTTAGAAAATTTGTCGATACCTGTTAAAACGTTAAGTTTTTCTGTGAAATAGATATCTATATGTATCAGCTGTCCGGGATATTGTGGAATTGGAGTGGATTGTATAGCGCCTTTTGGGGATGTCTGTCGTACTTTGATTCCTTACATGTTAGACATGTCGTGGTTATTGCAGTAATTTTTTTGTTCATTTTGGGAAAGAAGAATTTTCTTAGAATTTGTTCCTTATTTTCTTTTGCATTACGATGCGCTCTTTTATGTTCCTGTACTATTAAATCGTTTTGTTTACTTTTCTGAGTCTATATCTTCCACTATCTGTTGTGCAAATCGGATTTTATAGGAATTGAAATGTGAAGGGTAGAAATTTTGAATCTGACCCATGATTTTTTCGAGGTATGAATACCGTTGAGTATCTTAGGATCTAGTCTTTGTTTCATTATTTCAATTAGATCCTTCTCTGTATATGATGGTCTTTTCACTATATGCCTATGGTAAGTGGGGAATGGAATTTCGAAAATGTATGACGGGTTATCGTCTGTAAATAGGAATAATTGATTTTTAAACACGTTAATGGGACTTTCTACCGAATGTATGAGGTTGTGAGACGAGCTATCATCGCTATTTACGGTCGCGGATGATGTTAGAGTGTTTATTTCATGCTTTGGTGGTGTTCTAGACAAAGCATCTGCTACCACGTTAGAGGTACCAGGTTTGTATTTTAACTCGTAGTTAAATTCTTCGAGGTAACTCTTCCAACGCTTAAGCTTGCCGTTATGATTTTTATTACTTAATGCAAAGGTGAGGGGTTGGTGATCCGTGTAGATCACGACCCTCGCTGTACCGTATAGGTACGTTCTTAAGTTCTGCAGAGCCCACACAATTGCTAACATTTCTTTTTCGTTCGTAGCGTAGTTTTCCTCTGTTTTTGATAGAGTACGGGATATAAAAGTAATGGGCTTGCCTTCTTGCTCAAGAACTGCTCCGATTGCGAAATTCGATGCATCTGTGGTTAGATGGAATTCCTTCTTGAAATTCGGATAGCTTAAGATAACATCTGCCGAGCTAAGTGTTCTCTTTAGTTTATTAAAGGCGTCATTTAAGTGAATTTAGACTTTGTCAGATACTTTGGTTGATATTCTGCCTCCTTCACCTCTAAGAAGGATGGTAAGAGGTTTTGCCAACTTGGCATAGTCTCTTATGAATCTTCTATAGTATCCGGAAAGACCTAGGAATGATCTAAGTTCCTTCAGGGATGAGGGTATGGGGAAGTTAGCAATAGCTTTTACTTTGTCAGGGTTGGTTTTGACACCGTTCTCTGATATAGTAAAACCTAAGAAATTAACCTCTCTTTTAAAGAATTCACATTTATCCATTTGGACTTTCATGTTGGCCTGCTGTAAAGTCGCAAACACTTGATCCAAGTGATGAGCGTGTTCATTTTCTGTTTTACTGAAAATGATAATGTCATCGATATAGACGTAGCAAATCTTTCCGATGTGTTCTCTGAGAATATCGTCTAGAGCTCTTTGAAAGATAGAAGGTGAGTTTTTTAAACCGAAAGGAAGTCGAGTGAACTCGTATTTTCCTCCATTGACGGCGAAAGCTGTTTTTTCTATGTCCTCCTCTCTAAGTAAGATCTGATGAAATCCACTTTTCAAATCGAGGACTGTGAAAAACCTACTGTTCCCTAACTGTGCAATGATTTCTCCTATCTCCGGCATGGGGTATCGGTCAGAGATTGTTTCCGCATTCAATTTGCGATAGTCAATCACGATTCGATATTTCCTTTCTCCAGATGCATCTGCCTTCTTTGGTACGACCCACACTGGTGCGTTGTACGGAGAACGAGAGGGTCGTATAATTCCATCATTCAACATCTCGTTGAGTTGTTTCTCAACTTCTTGTTTAAGAGATGTTGGATATGGGTAATGTTTCGTATGTACAGGTCTATCGGATAAAGTTCTTATTTCTCCTACTACTCTCGTGGAGTATGTTAGTTTCTCATCTGGTTCCGCGAAGAGCGACTTATAGAGATTTGCTAGTTCGCGTATTAGCGAACTCTGATTTTCAGTCATATGATCCGTTCTAATTTTAATGTTATTTACGGATTGCGCTGGCAATTGCCTTATTCGGAATTGTTTATTGCCATTTACTTTTAATATGTCATTTCTGACGTCAATCACAACGTTAAGTTGTTTCATGGTATCGTTACCTAAAATACCATGGAATGTTTTTAGGGTTGGCAAAATGAAGAATTTAATCGGAATGTCGTGAAGACCAAAAAGATTTAGGAAAGTATGATGCGTGATTGCTATCTGACCTCCTATGGAGTTTGCGAAAAAAGTTTCTTTATTTGGCTTTGGAGAAGCTACTAGTGAGGGTTGAATATAATTTTGATTGGATCCTGTATCTATTAAAAATTTAAGATGCTCTCCGTCCCTCGTTCTACATTAAAAGTATTGTAGTGAGGAACGGTTTAAACTAAAAAATTGACGTCTGACATGTCCGTTATCCCTATTTCTGAGTCAAGCTGAGTGTATTCCCTGCCATCATATTGGTCTGAAAAACCGGCTTCTTCCAGGTGTGCGTAGTATTCCTGTTCGTTGCCATTATATGGGTAGGTATCTTCGTTTGGTTCTTGTTCTGTTAAGTCATTTTGATCAGGTTGTTCTTCGGTGTTTTGTTCTGTGGGGTTTCCAGTATTAATGTGGAATTGTCTTTGAAATTTCTGTGGCGGTCCTGAAAGTGGCGGTGGTCGTTTGCCAGAGAATTGATTTTGTTGTGGGTGATTCATGTAATTCACCCTGGCTGAACGAATCGAACTATCGACTTCCATTGGAGTGGGTTTAGGTTCTGGTTTTGGAGCTAGTGGACGCGGAGGCGTTTGGTATTGTGGCCTATACTGACTCGATTGTTGTGGTATTATTTGTTGTTGGGGGAACTGAGAAAAATGTCTTGCTAGATTGGATGTTGACTGATAAGTCTGATTAGTGAGACGCGGCGCATAGTAAAGTCTGGGGTCGAAATTTCTCCATTGACTCTGGTTAGAGTTGTTCGTCGGTTTCATCATTGTATGTCTAGCGTATGTTTGGTTCATGATGTGTCTAGGTGGAATGGTTGGTGGTTGTTGCCTGACTTTTGATGAAAAGGTATTTCTATGCTCCTGGTTTTCAAGTAGATTGCACAGATGCAATGCGTGACCGAGATCTCTAGGTTCCTTAACGGCTAAGAGACGAGGTAAGTCTCCGTTGAGACCTCGAACGAAAGTGTCGAGGGCTTTACCTCGGTAGTTATTCGTCAGAGCTCTTATGGAGTCTGTAGAGTCTTCTTGTACGCTGACTTGATTAAGTATCAGGGACAGTTGATGATATACGGCTTGGTAGTATTCCGTAATAGATAGTCTACCTTGCGATAGTGAGAACAATTGATACTCGAGAGTCTTGAGATCTCGTTTATCTGCATAATGTTCGGTCAAGCATTTGGAGATTGCTTTCCAGTTCAGTGGAGTGTTGTATGACTCTAACACTGTTTCTGCTTCACCTACTACTTTCATACGTACCGCTAACGTAACTAGGTAGTATCTATGCGTGTGTTCTTGTCCGTTGAATATGGTCATAATTCTATCGACATTCTTCTTCCAAGATCCGAAAGAAGTCCTGTCTCCCGAGAATTCTTTGATTAAACGAACTACATCTGGTACTTTTTCTGATTCGCCATTCGGTGATGGGCTTACGTATGGTATGTCTGTCAGCTGTTCTTCTGTTTCTATTCCTAGGGCTTGTCGAATGACTTGTCCTTCTTGAAGGGTGTCAGTGATTAAGGATCTTATGACTTCTCTTAACTCTGGAGTGGCTGTTGAAGTGCTAACTCTGGTCGGGACAGTTTTCTGTCGGCTTGAGCTTGTGATACCTAGCCCTGCCATTGCTTCGGACAAATCTTCCTGCATTTTATCTTTAATGTTTTCGAACAGTATAGAGGAAAAAATCGAATAGCACGGTTGATGATTTTAATGAAGCTATAGGGTGATTTATGATTCGGTGATTGTGTTTCTAGTTGAGACAGCTTAATTATTTTTAATATTTTGTTAAAACCAGTGGCTGGTTTGTTCCTTCTATCCGTGAGGGTCCCGTGGGAATCACAAGATTGGAATGTGTTATGAGGGTTTTTATAATGTGTTATTGGTTTACTTTAATTAATTATTTGTATCTTCTTAACTTAACTTTGTCTTGAAATTCTTAGATTATCTTATTTTCTAAAAAATTATTACTTAGAATTAATCTTGATTTCTTTCTTGTTTTTGTTCGATTGGTTCAATTCTTTTCCTTAATTTTTTGTTCTTGTATTTTGTTTGGTTCTTTTCTTTGATTTGATTTCACAAAATTTTACTTAATCACTATGCTTACACTAAGAAGTACATCCGGTGAATCTATCCCGCGCTGGTCCTTTGGATAACTCCTTTTCCTCCTATTGCTGTGCGGCGTAGCGGCGGTGCAACGGCTACTGGGGATCCTTAGTGACACTTTAATCACGCGGTTGTCTGCGAACGAATGCAACAGACTACGTCAGCGGCTATGTTGACCAAGTGAATCGATTGAGTATAAGTCGCGGCGAATGTTTATGCTTTTTTATATTCACACTCGTGCTGTGGCTGTTTCAGGCACTTTCGACGAGTAACACTATGTGGCTCTTTGAGGCACTGGTACGCGACACGGTTGATTACTACTTGATTCACCTGGTCCCTGCTCGGGCGCCAATTAATAAATCTTAGCGAGATTTATTTTTAAAAAAAAGCTTGTGCTTTATTTACGGTCGATTTTAGACTAACTTAAACAATCTAAAGAAATTAATTATAACACTTCTGCTGCTAAAGTCTCTGCCGCTGTTGCTGCCGCTGCTGACGTTGGGTGTTGAATTCTCTCGTCCCGGTCCCACGGTTGGGAGTTGCGCAAGTGCTGACCATAGGGAACGATTATGATGACGCAGCGCACGTGGGGATGGTTGGGTGCAGGTGCGTTCGATATTCTGGTCGATGCTCCCACGATATCGTATGTTAACTCGAGGCACGTGTTGATTTGGTGCATTCGAGTGCATTGTGGGTTTTATCATAAGTGACCTTAACTTATATAAATCACTCTACCGAAGTCGATTTGAATCAATATTTTAGAAAATATGGCCTAAAAGGTGAAAAAATGATCAAAATGAGCATTTTTAAAAAAGCTAAATTCTTTGGAATCTTTAATAACCCATAACTTTTTTAAAATAGGTTCAATTGCAACTTTATTTATAAAAGTACATTTCTGGCATCTGAATATATATAAATCACTTTACCGAAGTCGATTTGAATCAATATTTTAGAAAATATGGCCTAAAAGGTGAAAAAATTATGAAAATTGGCATTTTTAAAAAAGCAAAATTCTTCGGAAACTTTAATAACCCATAACTCTTTCAAAACAGGTTCAACTGCAACTTAATTTGGAAAGTAATTTTCTGGCATCTCAATATATATAAATCACTCTACTGAAGTCGATTTGAATCAATATTTTAGAAAATATGTCCTAAAAGGTGAAAAAATTAAAAAAAATTGGCATTTTTAACAAAGCAAAATTCTTTGGAAACTTTAATAACCCATAACTCTTTCAAAAAAGGTTCAACTGCAACTTTATTTGGAAAGTACATTTCTGGCATATATTTTTATATAAATCACTTTACCGAAGTCGATTTGAATCAATATTTTAGAAAATATAGCCTAAAAGGTGAAAAAATGATCAAAATGAGCATTTTTAAACAAGCTAAATTCTTTGGAATCTTTAATAACCCATAACTTTTTTAAAATAGGTTCAATTGCAACTTTATTTATAAAAGTACATTTCTGGCATCTGAATATATATAAATCACTTTACCGAAGTCGATTTGAATCAATATTTTAGATAATATGGTCTAAAAGGTGAAAAAATTAAAAAAAATTGGCATTTTTAAAAAAGCAAAATTCTTCGGAAACTTTAATAGCCCATAACTCTTTCAAAACAGGTTCAACTGCAACTTAATTTGGAAAGTAATTTTCTGTCATCTCAATATATATAAATCACTCTACTGAAGTCGATTTGAATCAATATTTTAGAAAATATGTCCTAAAAGGTGAAAAAATTAAAAAAAAATTGGCATTTTTAAAAAAGCAAAATTCTTCGGAAAGTTTAATAACCCATAACTCTTTCAAAATAGGTTCAATTGCAACTTTATTTATAAAAATACATTTCTGGCATCTGAATTATAGAAATAACTTTACCGAAGTCGATTTGAGTCAATATTTTAGAAAATATGGCCTGAAAGGTGAAAAAATTATAAAAATTGGCATTTTTAAAAAAGCTAAATTCTTTGGAAACTTTAATAACTCATAACTCTTTCAAAATAGGTTCAATTGCAACTTTAATTATAAAAATACATTGCTGGCATCTGAATATATATAAATCACTATACCGAAGTCCATTTAAATCAATATTTTAGAAAATATGGCCTAAAAGGTGAAAAAATTAAAAAAATTGTCATTTTTAAAAAAGCAAAATTCTTTGGAAACTTTAATAACCCATAACTCTTTTAAAAAAGGTTTAACTGCAACTTAATTTAGAAAGTAAATTTCTGGCATCTGAATATATATAAATCAATATTATTAATCAATATTATAAATAATATGGCCTAAATGGTAAAAAATTAAAAAAATTGGCATTTTTAGAAAAGCAAAATTCTTTGGGAACTTAAATAACCCATAACTCTTTCAAAAAATGTTCAATTGCAACTTTATTTGTAAAAGTACATTTCTGGCATCTGAATTATAGAAATCACTTTACCGAAGTCGATTTGAATACATAGTTTAGAAAATATGGCCAAAAAGGTGAAAAAATTATAAAGATTGGCATTTTTAAAGAAGCTAATAACTTTATCAAAAAAGGTTCAACTGCAACTTAATTTTGAAAGCAGTTTTCTGGCATCACAATATATAGAAATCACTTTATCGAATAAATATTTAAGAAAATATGGCCAAAAAGGTGAAAAAATTAAAAAAATTGGCATTTTTAAAAAAGCTAAATTCTTTGGAAACTTTAATAACCCATAACTCTTTCAAAAAAGGTTCAACTGCAACTTAATTTGGAAAGTAATTTTCTGGCATCTCAATATAAATAAATCACTCTACCGAAGTCGATTTGAATCAATATTTTAGAAAATATGGCCAAAAAGGTGAAAAAATTATAAAAATTGGCATTTTTAAAAAAGCAAAATTTTTTGGAAACTTTAATAACCCATAACTCTTTCAAAATTGGTTCAATTGCAACTTTATTTGTAAAAGTACATTTCTGGTATCCGAATATATAAAAATCACTCTACCGAAGTCGATTTGAATCAATATTTTAGAAAATATGGCCTTAAAGGTAAAAATTAAAAATTGGCATTTTTAAAAAGCAAAATTCTTTGGAAACTTTAATTACCCATAACTCTTTCAAAAAAGGTTCAACTGCAACTTAGTTTGGAAAGTACATTTCTGGCATATATTTATATATAAATAACTTTACCGAAGTCGATTTGAATCAATATTTTAGAAAATATGGCCTAAAAGGTGAAAAAATGACCAAAATGAGCATTTTTAGAAAAGCTAAATTCTTTGGAATCTTTAATAACCCATAACTCTTTCAAAATAGGTTCAATTGCAACTTTATTTGTAAAAGTACATTTCTGGCATCCGAATATATATAAATCACTTTACCGAAGTCGATTTGAATCAATATTCTAGAAAATATTTCCTAAAAGGTGAAAAAATTAAAAAAAAAATTGCCGTTTTTAAAAGCAAAATTCTTTGGAAACTTTAATAACCCATAACTCTTTCAGAAAATGTTAAACTGCAACTTAGTTTGAAATGTACATTTCTGGCATCTCAATATATATAAATCACTTTACCGAAGTCGAATTAAATCAATATTTTAGAAAATATGGCCTAAAAGGTGAAAAATTATAAAAATTGGCATTTTTAAAAAAGCAAAATTCTTTGGAAATTTTAATAACCCATAACTCTTTCAAAAAAGGTTAAACTGCTACTTTATTTGTAAAAGTACATTTCTGGCATCTCAATATATATAAATCATTTTACCGAAGTCGATTTGAATCAATATTTTAGAAAATATGGCCAAAAAGGTGAAAAAATTAAAAAAATTGGAATTTTTAAAAAATCTAATTTCTTTGGAAACTTTATTTATTTATTTTTATTTTTTTTTTATTTAATGTCAACTATACACAGTCGACAGAAATTTAAAATTAAATGTAAAATTAAAATTAAATTGAAAAATGATTAAATTATATATATTAAATATCTAAAATATAAAATTAGAATTAAATTAAAGGAAAATATGAAATAAAAATAATAAATAAATAGTTCTGGGGTGAGTAAATGTAAATTGATTCAACATTCGTTGCTAGGATTGGGGAAACCCAGGAAAACCCAATCAAATCAATGACCACCACCAGAGATTAATTGATTAATGTGTGCGTAAATGTTCTAAGATTAAGGCTTTATTGGTGGAAATAGAAGACTCTAATCTAATAACCCCGTAAAGTCTGTTAAACTCAGAACAAAGTACTCTAAAAGGTTCATGCATAAGGTAATTAGTATGGCAAGTGCTAATTGTTAATAAGGAGTAGAAACGGGTTGATCTAATAGGAAGTGAAAAGTTTAATTTGTTAAGTAAGATAGGAGAGTCAATATCACCATTGATAAGTTTAGGAATGAAAGTAACACCCAGCATAGTGCGACGGTGTGAAAGGGAAGGAAGATTAATTAATAGTAATCTACTAGGATATGGCGGAAGGTTAAGTTGTGGTGACCAGTTTAAGTTTCTTAGTGCGAAAATTAGAAACTTCTTTTGCACCGATTCGATTTTGTCTTTATAAATCTGATACTGTGGAGACCACAAACAGGACCCATACTCGAGGATGGGACGTACCAGAGAGACATAAAGCTGTTTAGTCGTATAAGGGTCATTGAATTCCTTAGACCAACGCTTAATGAAACCTAACCCCCTTTATTTACCATGAACTCAATGTGATCGTTGAAAGAGAGTTTACGATCAAGTAAGATGCCTAGGTCATTAATTTGAGATATATTCTCGAGAAGATGGCCGTCTAACAAGTATTGAACATGCACAGGTTGTGTTCTGCAAAAAGTCATGGCTTTGCACTTTGAGCAATTGAGGGCAATAAGATTGGTTTTACACCATGAATTGAAAATGTTAAGATCAGCTTGCAACAAAGAAGCAGAAATAGGATCCTTATAAGAGAGGCATAATTTAACATCATCTGCATACATCAAAACAGCACTATTCTTAATAATAGACGGAAGGTCATTAATAAATAAATTGAAAAGCAATGGTCCGAGGTGGCTACCTTGGGGCACTCCTGAATAAACAAAGATGTGCTTCGAGAGGGCAGAATTGAACATTACTCTCTGAGTTCTATTTTTAAGATAATTGGAAATCCAGTTCATAAGAATATGAGGAAAACCAAGAAGAGACAACTTGTGCATTAGAAGAGTGTGGTTTACAGAATCAAATGCTTTACTGAAATCAGTGTAGATGACGTCCGTCTGCATCGAGCTATGAAACCCACTAATGACAATTGAGGAGAGTTCCAATAAGTTTGTTGTAGTAGATTTGGATCTCACAAAGCCATGCTGGGTTGGTGAGATGATTGAGCTACATAAGTGTTGCAGTTGAGAAGTAATGATTTTCTCGAATAATTTAGGAATAGCAGACAACTTAGAAATTGCTCTATAGTTCATGACGTCCGACTTAGAGCCTTTTTTGTGTAAGGGAATAACATAAGATTCTTTCCATAACTTAGGAAATAATCCGGTCGAAACGGACAAACAAAAAAGTTTAAGAATTGGCTTACAGAGCGAATTAGCACAGTATCTGAGAACACAGCCAGGCACCCCATCAGGCCCAGGAGAAAAAGATGGCTTGACCAAACTCAGCTCACAACCTAACGAACTTTCCGTAATCTGCGGACCGAAAACAGAGTTAGATGGATAAATTGTATAAGGATAAGGACACTTAGAATCGTAAGTCTTAGACGAATAAGTATCCTGGAAAATATCTGCAAATAAGTCCGAAATATTTTGATCGGTACTAGCTGTTTTCTCGTTAAGAGTTAAGGAAGAAGGATATGTAGCAGTTCGCCGCTTTAGATTTACGAAGTTGTAAAACTGCTTAGGGTCTTTAGCAAATTGTAATCTACAGCGAGTTAAGTATGCACTATAGCAACGGTGGTTCAAAGTATCAAAGCCAGACTTAGCGCTAACATACCTTGAAAAATCAGTAAGCCTACCAGATAATTTAAACTTTTTGTAAAGTTTAGATTTCAAATTTTTAAGTCTACAAAGTTCCC
Source organism: Drosophila quadrilineata (assembly GCA_018150725.1). Taxonomy (NCBI): domain Eukaryota; kingdom Metazoa; phylum Arthropoda; class Insecta; order Diptera; family Drosophilidae; genus Drosophila; species Drosophila quadrilineata. The sequence goes on along the minus strand of JAECWN010000198.1, from coordinate 126,269 downwards.
TAGAGAACCAAGGAAGTTTTGTAGACTTAGAATGATATACTCTAGGAACATGTATTTCAAAAATAGAGTTAATAGCTCTATAAAAAATGTCAATCGCACCTTCTAAATTATTAGAAGAGTACAATTCCGACCAGTCGTAGTTATTAAATAATATATTGAGATCACTAAAGTTTACTTTACTAAAGCAGTAGTGTTTAGTGATTGGAAGTGGTTTATTTTGCTGCCCGGATGGTGACAGCAAAATAGCGAGCTCTAAAGTGGGATGGAACGCATCTTCAGGTGAAACTAAAGGATCAATTCGTACAACAGTATCGCATACCTGATCTGATACAAAGACAAGATCAAGTATTCGGTTCCTGCAATTTCGAATTGAGTTGACCTGAGATACATTTAGTTCAAGAAGTCCCGACAGAAACTCGTTAGAAGTCATTAAGTCGTTGTTATCCGACCAAATAACATCGGGCAAGTTAAAGTCACCAACAACTACCAAACAGTCTTTATCCAAAAGCATGCTGGACAAAGATTGAATTACCGTTAAGTGAGCTAGGTATACAGATAAATCAGACTGGGGAGGAATATAAGAGCAGGAAATATATAAGTTAATGTTATGAATTCGCACTTTCACACATACAATTTCTATATTAGTGGGGGAGTTATTTACTAATTGCGATGTAAGATTAGATTTTATCGCAATAAGGACACCACCACCTTTTCTATCCATTCTATCACATCTATAAATAACATAAAGAGGTGAAAGTATAGATGCATCAAGAATGTCAGGTTTAAGCCAGGTCTCAGTAAATGCCAAAATGTTATGTTCGAAAAAAAACTATCTACATAAAGGTTAGAAAGTTTTGACTTAAGACCTCTAACATTCTGATAAGCTAATAGAATTGAAGAATTTATTAGTTTTTTGACGGAACATTAGTAGGAAGAGAAGGGGGAACAGAAGACTTATGTCTCTTTTGCGGACTGTACTCCTTTACAACCATATCCTCCAGCCAAAAAGCATTAGTACAAATAGTACTAAATACACTTGTGGGGACAGATATTTTAAAGGAGGAAATTTCTCTGTGATGCTTAAATTTAAATTTCTCAACGGACATGTTGGGACAATTATTATTAAGCTTCTTTAAAATGTACGCCTTAACATCTTCAGTTGAAGTGTCAGATGCCAGGCGAGAAATAAAAATTTGGCGTCTATTAGGTATAGACTTCAGAGGTCTAGCAGTCTCCATTACGCAAGGAAGAGCATTTGGAGGCGCGGGATGCTTGGGAGAATTAAACACCCGAAGATGATTGACCTCAGATGACACAAGAGGCATATCATTTGAAGGCCTATCTTTTTTGGCTCTATTAGGTTTAGAGCTACGCGGGTTTGAAGTAGCTGCAGAAGGAATTGTTACCGAGATATTATCATTATTCAAAACCGGAGTGATAATTACCTCCGGAGGTAAGCTACTAGAAAGAGGCTCAGAGACAATAGGCGCCTCAGTAAAAATTTTAAAATTGTTAAACTTAAATTCCATTGCCTGGAAATCCTTATGAAGAAGGTCAAAGCTTTTTTCAACGCAAAGAAGTTATTGCGCGTATGCATTGCAAATGATTGCATACTAATCTCCGTATCACGGCAAGCTTCGCAACACCATTTAAGGCCGGTCTTATTGGCGATGTAATCTTTTACACGCACTGTGAAACCTGCACATTTAACATGCGCTAGGTTGTCACACAGCCAGCAGCTTATAAACTCTGCCTTAGGATCGGACATTCCCTTACAGACTTTGATGCAGCACGAAGTCATGATGTAAGGAGAAAATAAGAAAGCAAAAAAAAGAGAAAATGGAGAAAAATGATAAGTGAGATATCAATTGAAGTGTAACTAACCTTGTGTCGAGTGCTGTAGAAAAACAAACAGCAATAACACAATGCAAACAGAGCAAGAGAGAGACAATAAGAATACAGTTATTGTAAGAGCGGGCGATAAAGAGCGCAAGCTATATAGATAAGCATGCAGTGAGAGAGCACCAGTTAGAAAGAGTGACGAAAAGACGAGAATAAGCGAAATAGAAAAAAACACAGCTGTTAGCGACGCGCACTGTTTGTGAATATAATTACAAATAAAATGCAATTTTTATAAAACCAAACACACTTAGTTTGACACTAGCACCAGAAATACGCACTACACAATAATATTGTTTAATTTGATACCTTTAAAAGTATTAAACTACAATAAGAGATACGGAATTTAAGTGATTTAAGAAGAGCAAAATTAGACACGTCTACTTTGTACAACAGCCAATTAGAAAAATATTGTGGCCATATTTTCTAAAATATGGGTCAAAATCAAGTGTGGTAAAGTTTTTTTATACTCATTTTAATACCAGAAATAGATTTTAAAATTTTCACTTTTTTGGCATTTTTGCTAGCAGTTAATATGCTAAATTTATTAAAAAATGGGTCAAAAATTAAATCTGAAAGTATTTTAATTTTTTGACGTAGATTCAAAATATGATAAACACCTTTGACAGAAATGCAAAAATTTTGAAAATCGGTTGATTTTTAGCTAAGTAATGGCTTCTCAAAAATGCAAAGTCTCATATTTTTAAACCAAGTAACAGGTTTTTTTAAATTTTTCACTTTTTGCCATATTTTTTAAAACATGTTCTAAACCTTCTATACCGATTTGAAGTATAATAAAAGCCGTATCCAGAAATGCGAAAATGAGGAAAATCAGCTAAGTTGTGGAAAAGTTATGGTTCCTCAAAGATGGGGAAGATATCAATTTTTGTTTAAACGATTATTCTGTCCATTTTTCTAATATATTCTCATTTTTTTAAACCAAATAACACGTTTTTTTCAATTTTTCACTTTTCTTTGCCATATTTTTGAAAACATTTAATAAACCTTATATATCGATTAAAGTATAATAAAAGCCGTATCCAGAAATGCATAAATATGGAAAATCGGCTATGTTGTGGAAAAGTTACGGTTCCTCAGAGATGAGGAAGATATCACTATTTGTTCAAAGCGATTATTTTGACCATTTATCAGTATTGTGGTCATATTTTCTAAAATATTAGTGAAAATCAAGTGTGGTAAAGTTTTTTTTATACTCATTTTAATACCAGAAATCGATTGGGCACAAAAAATGCAAAATTTATTAAAAAATGGGTCAAAAATTAAATCTGAAAGTATTTTAATTTTTTGACGTAGATTCAAAATATAATAAATACCATTGACAGAAATGCAACAATTTTGAAAATCGGATGATTTTTAGCTAAGTTATGGCTTCTCAAAGTTGTAAATGTGTCCATTTTTAAACCAAAAACACGTTTTTTTCAATTTATCACTTTCCTTGCCATATTTTTCAAAACATGTAATAAACCTTATATATCGATTAAAGTATAATAAAAGCCGTATCCAGAAATGCATAAATATGGAAAATCGGCTATGTTGTGGAAAAGTTACGGTTCCTCAGAGATGAGGAAGATATCACTATTTGTTCAAAGCGATTATTTTGACCATTTATCAGTATTGTGGTCATATTTTCTAAAATATTAGTGAAAATCAAGTGTGGTAAAGTTTTTTTATACTCATTTTAATACCAGAAATCGATTGGGCACAAAAAATGCAAAATTTATTAAAAAATGGGTCAAAAATTAAATCTGAAAGTATTTTAATTTTTTGACGTAGATTCAAAATATAATAAATACCTTTGACAGAAATGCAAAAATTTTGAAAATCGGTTGATTTTTAGCTAAGTAATGCCTTCTAAAAGTTGCAAAAGTCTCATATTTTTAAACCAAATAACAGGTTTTTTTCAATTTTTCACTTTTTGCCATATTTTTCAAAACATGTTATAAACCTTCTATACCGATTTGAAGTATAATAAAAGCCGTATCCAGAAATGCGAAATTGAGGAAAATTAGCTAAGTTGTGGAAAAGTTATGGTTCCTCAAAGATGGGGAAGATATCAATTTTTGTTTAAAACGATGATTCTGTCCATTTATAACTATTGTGGCCATATTTTCTAAAATATTAGTGAAAATCAAGTGTGGTAAAGTTTTTTTATACTCATTTTAATATCATAAATCGATTGGGCACAAAACATTCCGATTTTAAAATTTTCACTTTTTTAGCATTTCTGCTAGCAGTTAATATGCAAAATTTATCAAAAAATGGGTAAAAATTAAATCTGAAAGTATTTTAATTTTTTGACGTAGATTCAAAATATGATAAACACCTTTGACAGAAATGCATAAATTTTGAAAATCGGTTGATTTTTAGCTAAGTAATGGCTTCTCAAAGTTGCAAAATTCTCATTTTTTTAAACCAAATAACACGTTTTTTTCAATTTTTCACTTTCCTTGTCATATTTTTCAAAACATGTTATAACCCTTATATACCGATTTGAAGTATAATAAAAGCCGTATCCAGAAATGCGAAATTGAGGAAAATCAGCTAAGTTGTGGAAAAGTTATGGTTCCTCACAGATGGGGAAGACATCAATTTTTGTTTAAAACGATGATTTTGTCCATTTATCACTATTGTGGCCATATTTTCTAAAATATGGGTCAAAATCAAGTGTGGTAAAGTTTTTTTATACTCATTTTAATACCAGAAATCGATTGGGCACAAAACATTCCGATTTTAAAATTTTCACTTTTTTGGCATTTTTGCTAGGAGTTAATGTGCAAAAATGGGTCAAAATTAAAAACTGACAGTATGAACAATTTTTTAATGTACATTTAAAATATGATCAGTACCATTGACAGAAATGAATAAATTTTGAAAATCGGTTGATTTTTAGCTAAGTAATGGCTTCTCAAAGTTGCAAAAGTCTAATTTTTTTAAACCAAATAACAGGTTTTTTTCAATTTTTTACTTTTTGCCATATTTTTCAAAACATGTTAAAAACCTTCTATACCGATTTGAAGTATAATAAAAGCCGTATCCAGAAATGCGAAAATGAGGAAAATCGGCTAAGTTGTGGAAAAGTTATGGTTCCTCACAGATGGGGAAGACATCAATTTTTGTTTAAAACGATGATTTTGTCCATTTATCACTATTGTGGTCATATTTTCTAAAATATGGGTCAAAATCAAGTGTGGTAAAGTTTTTTTTATACTCATTTTAATACCAGAAATCGATTGGGCACAAAACATTCCGATTTTAAAATTTTCACTTTTTTTCCTGGGCCAGATGGGATGCCTGGCTGTGTTCTCAGATACTGTGCAAATTCGTTCTGTAAGCCAATTCTTAAACTTTTTTGTTTGTCCGTTTCGACCGGATTATTTCCTAAGTTATGGAAAGAATCTTATGTTATTCCCTTACACAAAAAAGGCTCTAAATCTGACGTCATGAACTATAGAGCTATTTCTATGTTGTCTGCTATTCCTAAATTATTCGAGAAAATCATTACTTCTCAACTGCAACACTTATGTAGCTCAATCATCTCACCAACCCAGCATGGCTTTGTGAGATCCAAATCTACTACAACAAACTTATTGGAACTCTCCACTATTGTCATTAGTGGGTTTCATAATACGATGCAAACGGATGTTATCTACACTGACTTCAGTAAAGCATTTGATTCTGTAAACCATACTCTCCTAATGCACAAGTTATCGCTTCTTGGTTTTCCTCATACTCTTATGAACTGGATTTCCAATTATCTTAAAAATAGAACTCAAAGAGTTATGTTCAATTCTTCCCTTTCTAAGCAGATCTTTGTTTATTCAGGAGTGCCCCAAGGTAGCCACCTCGGACCATTGCTTTTCAATTTATTTATTAATGACCTTCCGTCTATTATTAAGAATAGTGCTGTTTTGATGTATGCAGATGACGTTAAATTATGCCTTATAAGGATCCTATTTCTGCTTCTTTGTTGCAAGCTGATCTAAATATTTTCAATTCATGGTGTAAAACCAATCTTATTGCCCTCAATTGCTCAAAGTGCAAAGCCATGACTTTTTGCAGAACACAACCTGTGCACGCTGAATACTTTTTAGACGGCCATCTTCTTGAAAATATATCTCAAATCAATGACCTAGGCATCTTACTTGATCGTAAACTCTCATTCAACGATCACATTGAGTTCATGGTAAATAAAGCCATGAAGGTCTTAGGTTTCATTAAGCGTTGGTCTAAGGAATTCAATGACCCTTATACGACTAAACAGCTTTATGTCTCTCTGGTACGTCCCATCCTCGAGTATGGGTCCTGTTTGTGGTCACCACAGTATCAGACTCACAAAGACAAAATCGAGTCGGTGCAAAAGAAGTTTCTAATTTTCGCACTAAGAAACTTAAACTGGTCACCACAGCTTAACCTACCGCCATATCCTAGTAGATTACTATTAATTAATCTTCCTTCTCTTTCTCACCGTCGCACTATGCTGGGTGTTACTTTCATTCTGAAACTTATCAATGGTGATATTAACTCTCCTTTCTTGCTTAACAAATTAAACTTTTCAATTCCTATCAGATCTACCCGTTTCTTTTCCTTATTAAAAATTAGCACTTGCCCTACTAAATACCTTATGCATGAACCTTTTAGAGTACTATGTTCTGAGTTTAACAGTCTTTACGGGGTTATTAGATTAGAGTCGTCTGTTTCTACTAATAAAGCCTTAATCTTAGAACATTTACTCACACATTAATCACATAATCTCTGGTGGTGGTCATTGATTTGATTGGGTTTTCCTGGGTTTCCCCAATCCTAGCAACAAATGTTGAATCAATTTACATTTATTCACACCAGAACTATTTATTTATTATTTTTATTTTAATTTAATTCTAATTTTTAATTTTTAAACATATATATAATTTATTTTATATATTTAATTTAATCATTTTTAAATTTTATTGTAATGTTACATATTAATTAATTTCTGTCGACTGTTTATAGTTGACATTAAATAAATAAATAAATAAATAAATAAATTTAGCATTTCTGCTAGCAGTTAATATGCAAAATTTATCAAAAAATGGGTAAAAATTAAATCTGAAAGTATTTTAATTTTTTGACGTAGATTCAAAATATGATAAACACCTTTGACAGATATGCAAAAATTTTGAAAATCGGTTGATTTTTAGCTAAGTAATGGCTTCTCAAAGTTGCAAAAGTCTCATTTTTTTTAAACCAAATAACACGTTTTTTTCAATTTCTCACTTATTGCCATATTTTTCAAAACATGTTATAAACCTTCTATACCGATTTGAAGTATAATAAAAGCCGTATCCAGAAATGCATAAATATGGAAAATCGGCTATGTTGTGGAAAAGTTACGGTTCCTCAGAGATGAGGAAGATATCAATATTTTTTCAAAGCGATTATTTTGACCATTTATCACTATTGTGGTCATATTTTCTAAAATATTAGTGAAAACCAAGTGTGGTAAAGTTTTTTTATACTCATTTTAATACCAGATATCGATTGGGCACAAAAAATTCCGATTTTAAAATTTTCACTTTTGTGGCATTTTTGCTAGGAGTTAATGCGCAAAATTTATCAAAAAATGGGTCAAAAATTAAATCTGAAAGTATTTTAATTTTTTGACGTAGATTCAAAATATGATAAACACCTTTGACAGAAATGCAAAAATTTTGAAAATCGGTTGATTTTTAGCTAAGTAATGGCTTCTCAAAGTTGCAAAAGTCTCATTTTTCTAAACCAAATAACACGTTTTTTTCAATTTTTCACTTTTTGCCATATTTTTCAAAACATGTTATAAACCTTCTATACCGATTTGAAGTATAATAAAAGCCGTATCCAGAAATGCGAAAATGAGGAAAATCGGCTAAGTTGTGGAAAAGTTACGGTTCCTCAGAGATGGGGAAGATATCAATTTTTGTTTAAAACGATGATTTTGTCTATTTATCACTATTGTGGTCATATTTTCTAAAATATGGGTCAAAATCGAGTGTGGTAAAGTTTTTTTTATACTCATTTTAATACCAGAAATCGATTGGACACAAAAAATTCCGATTTTAAAATTTTCAATTTTTTTTGGCATTTTTGCTAGCAGTTAATATGCAAAATTTATCAAAAAATGGGTCAAAAATTAAATCTGAAAGTATTTTAATTTCTTGACGTAGATTCAAAATATGATAAACACCTTTGACAGAAATGTAAAAATTTTGAAAATCGGTTGATTTTTAGCTAAGTAATGGCTTCTCAAAGTTGCAAAAGTCTCATTTTTTTAAACCAAATAACACGTTTTTTTTTTTCAATTTTTCACTTTCCGTGCCATATTTTTCAAAACATGTAATAAACCTTATATACCGATTTGAAGTATAATAAAAGCCGTATCCAGAAATGCGAAAATGTGGAAAATCAGCTAAGTGTTGGATAAGTTATGGTTCCTCAAAGATGGGGAAGATATCAATTTTTGTTTAAAACGATGATTTTGTCCATTTATAACTATTGTGGTCATATTTTCTAAAATAGGGGACAAAATCAAGTGTGGTAAAGTTTTTTTTTACTCATTTTAATACCAGAAATCGATTTGGCACAAAAAATTCCAATTTTAAAATTTTCACTTTTTTGGCATTTTTTCTAGGAGTTAATGTGCAAAAATGGGTCAAAATTAAAAACTGACAGTATGAACAATTTTTTGATGTACATTTAAAATATGATCAGTACCATTGACAGAAATGCATAAATTTTGAAAATCGGTTGATTTTTAGCTAAGTAATGGCTTCTCAAAGTTGCAAAAGTCTCATATTTTTAGACCAAATAACACGTTTTTTTCAATTTTTCACTTTCCTTGCCATATTTTTCGAAACATTTAATAAACCTTATATACCGATTTAAAGTATAATAAAAGCCGTATCCAGAAATGCATAAATATGGAAAATCGGCTATGTTGTGGAAAAGTTACGGTTCCTCAGAGATGAGGAAGATATCAATATTTGTTTAAAGCGATTATTTTGACCATTTATCACTATTGTGGTCATATTTTCTAAAATATTAGTCAAAATCAAGTGTGGTAAAGTTTTTTTTATACTCATTTTAATACCAGAAATCGATTGGGCACAAAACATTCCGATTTTAAAATTTTCACTTTTTTGGCATTTTTGCTAGCAGTTAATATGCAAAATTTATCAAAAAATGGGTCAAAAATTAAATCTGAAAGTATTTTAATTTTTTGACGTAGATTCAAAATATGATAAACACCTTTGACAGAAATGCAAAAATTTTGAAAATCGGTTGATTTTTAGCTAAGTAATGGCTTCTCAAAGTTGCAAAAGTCTCATTTTTTTAAACCAAATAACACGTTTTTTTCAATTTTTCACTTTCCTTGCCATATTTTTCAAAACATGTAATAAACCTTATATACCGATTTGAAGTATAATAAAAGCCGTATCCAGAAATGCAAAAATGAGGAAAATCAGTTAAGTTGTGGAAAAGTTATGGTTCCTCAAAGATGGGGAAGATATCAATTTTTGTTTAAAACGATGATTTTGTCCATTTATAACTATTGTGGCCATATTTTCTAAAATATGGGACAAAATCAAGTGTGGTAAAGTTTTTTTATACTCATTTTAATACCAGAAATCGATTGGGCACAAAAAATTCCGATTTTAAAATTTTCACTTTTTTGGCATTTTTGCTAGGAGTTAATATGCAAAATTTATCAAAAAATGGGTCAAAAATTAAATCTGAAAGTATTTTAATTTTTTGACGTAGATTCAAAATATGATAAGCACTTTTGACAGAAATGCAAAAATTTTGAAAATCGGTTGATTTTAGCTAAAGTTGCAAAACTCTCATTTTTTTAAACCAAATAACACGTTTTTTTCAATTTTTCACTTTCCGTGCCATATTTTTCAAAACATGTAATAAACCTTATATACCGATTTGAAGTATAATAAGAGTCGTATCCAGAAATGCGAAAATGAGGAAAATCAGCTAAGTTGTGGAAAAGTTATGGTTCCTCAAAGATGGGGAAGATATTAATTTTTGTTTAAAACGATGATTTTGTCCATTTATAACTATTGTGGCCATATTTTCTAAAATATGGGACAAAATCAAGTGTGGTAAAGTTTTTTTATACTCATTTTAATACCAGATATCGATTGGGCACAAAAAATTCCGATTTTAAAATTTTCACTTTTGTGGCATTTTTGCTAGGAGTTAATGCGCAAAATTTATCAAAAAATGGGTCAAAAATTAAATCTGAAAGTATTTTAATTTTTTGACGTAGATTCAAAATATGATAAACACCTTTGACAGAAATGCAAAAATTTTGAAAATCGGTTGATTTTTAGCTAAGTAATGGCTTCTCAAAGTTGCAAAAGTCTCATTTTTTTAAACCAAATAACACGTTTTTTTCAATTTTTCACTTTCCTTGCCATATTTTTCAAAACATGTAATAAACCTTATATACCGATTTGAAGTATAATAAAAGCCGTATCCAGAAATGCGAAAATGAGGAAAATCGGCTAAGTTGTGGAAAAGTTATGGTTCCTCAAAGATGGGGAAGATATCAATTTTTGTTTAAAACGATGATTTTGTCCATTTATAACTATTGTGGCCATATTTTCTAAAATATGGGTCAAAATCAAGTGTGGTAAAGTTTTTTTATACTCATTTTAATACCAGAAATCGATTGGGCACAAAAAATTCCGATTTTAAAATTTTCACTTTTTTGGCATTTTTGCTAGCAGTTAATATGCAAAATTTATCAAAAAATGGGTCAAAAATTAAATCTGAAAGTATTTTAATTTTTTGACGTAGATTCAAAATATGATAAACACCTTTGACAGAAATGCAAAAATTTTGAAAATCGGTTGATTTTTAGCTAAGTAATGGCTTCTCAAAGTTGCAAAAGACTCATTTTTTTAAACCAAATAACACGTTTTTTTTTTCAATTTTTCACTTTCCGTGCCATATTTTTCAAAACATGTAATAAACCTTATATACCGATTTGAAGTATAATAAAAGCCGTATCCAGAAATGCGAAAATGAGGAAAATCAGCTAAGTTGTGGAAAAGTTATGGTTCCTCAAAGATGGGGAAGATATCAATTTTTGTTTAAAACGATGATTTTGTCCATTTATAACTATTGTGGTCATATTTTCTAAAATATGGGACAAAATCAAGTGTGGTAAAGTTTTTTTATACTCATTTTAATACCAGAAATCGATTGGGCACAAAAAATTCCGATTTTAAAATTTTCTCTTTTTTGGCATTTTTGCTAGCAGTTAATATGCAAAATTGATCAAAAAATGGGTCAAAAATTAAGTCTGAAAGTATTTTAATTTTTTGACGTAGATTCAAAATATGATAAACACCTTTGACAGAAATGCAAAAATTTTGAAAATCGGTTGATTTTTAGCTAAGTAATGGCTTCTCAAAGTTGCAAAAGTCTCATATTTTTAGACCAAATAACACGTTTTTTTCAATTTTTCACTTTCCTTGCCATATTTTTCAAAACATGTAATAAACCTTATATACCGATTTGAAGTATAATAAAAGCCGTATCCAGAAATGCATAAATGAGGAAAATCGGCTAAGTTGTGGAAAAGTTATGGTTCCTCAAAGATGGGGAAGATATCAATTTTTGTTTAAAACGATGATTTTGTCCATTTATTACTATTGTGGCCATATTTTCTAAAATATGGGTCAAAATCAAGTGTGGTAAAGATTTTTTTATACTCATTTTAATACCAGAAATCGATTGGGCACAAAAAATTCCGATTTTAAAATTTTCACTTTTTTGGCATTTTTGCTAGCAGTTAATATGCAAAATTTATCAAAAAATGGGTCAAAAATTAAGTCTGAAAGTATTTTAATTTTTTGACGTAGATTCAAAATATGATAAACACCTTTGACAGAAATGCAAAAATTTTGAAAATCGGTTGATTTTTAGCTAAGTAATGGCTTCTCAAAGTTGCAAAAGACTCATTTTTTTAAACCAAATAACACGTTTTTTTTTTAATTTTTCACTTTCCTTGCCATATTTTTCAAAACATGTTATAAACCTTATATACCGATTTGAAGTATAATAAAAGCCGTATCCAGAAATGCAAAAATGAGGAAAATCGGTTAAGTTATGGAAAAGTTATGGTTCCTCAAAGATGGGGAAGATATAAATTTTTGTTTAAAACGATGATTTTGTCCATTTGTTACTTTTGTGGCTATATTTTCTAAAATATGGGACAAAATCAAGTTTGGTAAAGTTTTTTTATACTCCTTATAATACCAGAAATCGATTGGGCACAAAAAATTCCGATTTTAAAACTTTCACTTTTTTGGCATTTTTGCTAGGAGTTAATGTGCAAAAATGGGTCAAAATTAAAAACTGACAGTATGAAGAATTTTTTGATGTAAATTTAAAATATGATCAGTACCATTGACAGAAATGCATAAATTTTAAAAATCGGTTGATTTTTAGCTAAGTAATGGTTTCTCAAAGTAGCAAAAGTCTCATATTTTTAGACCAAATAACACGTTTTTTTCAATTTTTCACTTTCCTTGCCATATTTTTCAAAACATGTAATAAACCTTATATACCGATTTGAAGTATAATAAAAGCCGTATCCAGAAATGCGAAAATGAGGAAAATCAGCTAAGTTGTGGATAAGTTATGGTTCCTCAAAGATGGGGAAGATATCAATTTTTGTTTAAAACGATGATTTTGTCCATTTATAACTATTGTGGTCATATTTTCTAAAATATGGGACAAAATCAAGTGTGGTAAAGTTTTTTTATACTCATTTTAATACCAGAAATCGATTGGGCACAAAACATTCCGATTTTAAAATTTTCACTTTTTTGGCATTTTTGCTAGCAGTTAATATGCAAAATTTATCAAAAAATGGGTCAAAAATTAAATCTGAAAGTATTTTAATTTTTTGACGTAGATTCAAAATATGATAAACACCTTTGACAGAAATGCAAAAATTTTGAAAATCGGTTGATTTTTAGCTAAGTAATGGCTTCTCAAAGTTGCAAAAGTCTCATAATTTTAAACCAAATAACACGTTTTTACAATTTTTCACTTTCCTTGCCATATTTTTCAAAACATGTAATAAACCTTATATACCGATTTGAAGTATAATAAAAGCCGTATCCAGAAATGCGAAAATGAGGAAAATCAGCTAAGTTGTGGATAAGTTATGGTTCCTCAAAGATGGGGAAGATATCAATTTTTGTTTAAAACGATGATTTTGTCCATTTATAACTATTGTGGTCATATTTTCTAAAATATGGGACAAAATCAAGTGTGGTAAAGTTTTTTTTATACTCATTTTAATACCAGAAATCGATTGGGCACAAAAAATTCCGATTTTAAAATTTTCACTTTTTTGGCATTTTTGCTAGCAGTTAATATGCAAAATTTATCAAAAAATGGGTCAAAAATTAAATCTGAAAGTATTTTAATTTTTTGACGTAGATTCAAAATATGATAAACACCTTTGACAGAAATGCAAAAATTTTGAAAATCGGTTGATTTTTAGCTAAGTAATGGCTTCTCAAAGTTGCAAAAGTCTCATTTTTTTAAACCAAATAACACGTTTTTTTCAATTTTTCACTTTCCTTGCCATATTTTTCAAAACATGTAATAAACCTTATATACCGATTTGAAGTATAATAAAAGCCGTATCCAGAAATGCGAAAATGAGGAAAATCAGCTAAGTTGTGGAAAAGTTATGGTTCCTCAAAGATGGGGAAGATATCAATTTTTGTTTAAAACGATGATTCTGTCCATTTATAACTATTGTGGCCATATTTTCTAAAATATGGGTCAAAATCAAGTGTGGTAAAGTTTTTTTATACTCATTTTAATACCAGAAATCGATTGGGCACAAAACATTCCGATTTTAAAATTTTCACTTTTTTGGCATTTTTGCTAGGAGTTAATGTGCAAAAATGGGTCAAAATTAAAAACTGACAGTATGAACAATTTTTTGATGTACATTTAAAATATGATCAGTACCATTGACAGAAATGAATAAATTTTGAAAATCGGTTGATTTTTAGCTAAGTAATGGCTTCTCAAAGTTGCAAAAGTCTCATATTTTTAAACCAAATAACACGTTTTTTTCAATTTTTCACTTTCCTTGTCATATTTTTCAAAACATGTTATAACCCTTATATACCGATTTGAAGTATAATAAAAGCCGTATCCAGAAATGCGAAAATGTGGAAAATCAGCTAAGTTGTGGAAAAGTTATGGTTCCTCATAGATGGGGAAGATATCAATTTTTGTTTAAAACGATGATTTTGTCCATTTATCACTATTGTGGCCATATTTTCTAAAATATGGGTCAAAATCAAGTGTGGTAAAGTTTTTTTATACTCATTTTAATACCAGAAATCGATTGGGCACAAAAAATTCCGATTTTAAAATTTTCACTTTTTTGGCATTTTTGCTAGCAGTTAATATGCAAAATTTATCAAAAAATGGGTCAAAAATTAAATCTGAAAGTATTTTAATTTTTTGACGTAGATTCAAAATATGATAAACACCTTTGACAGAAATGCAAAAATTTTGAAAATCGGTTGATTTTTAGCTAAGTAATGGCTTCTCAAAGTTGCAAAAGTCTCATTTTTTTAAATCAAATAACACGTTTTTTCAATTTTTCACTTTCCTTGCCATATTTTTCAAAACATGTAATAAACCTTATATACCGATTTGAAGTATAATAAAAGCCGTATCCAGAAATGCGAAAATGAGGAAAATCAGCTAAGTTGTGGAAAAGTTATGGTTCCTCAAAGATGGGGAAGATATCAATTTTTGTTTAAAACGATGATTTTGTCCATTTATAACTATTGTGGTCATATTTTCTAAAATATGGGACAAAATCAAGTGTGGTAAAGTTTTTTTATACTCATTTTAATACCAGAAATCGATTGGACACAAAAAATTCCGATTTTAAAATTTTCATTTTTTTGGCATTTTTGCTAGGAGTTAATGTGCAAAAATGGGTCAAAATTAAAAACTGACAGTATGAACAATTTTTTGATGTACATTTAAAATATGATCAGTACCATTGACAGAAATGCATAAATTTTGAAAATCGGTTGATTTTTAGCTAAGTAATGGCTTCTCAAAGTTGCAAAAGTCTCATATTTTTAGACCAAATAACACGTTTTTTTCAATTTTTCACTTTCCTTGCCATATTTTTCGAAACATTTAATAAACCTTATATACCGATTTAAAGTATAATAAAAGCCGTATCCAGAAATGCATAAATATGGAAAATCGGCTAAGTTGTGGAAAAGTTATGGTTCCTCAGAGATGAGGAAGATATCAATTTTTGTTCAAAGCGATTATTTTGACCATTTATCACTATTGTGGTCATATTTTCTAAAATATTAGGGAAAATCAAGTGTGGTAAAGTTTTTTTATACTCATTTTAATACCAGAAATCGATTGGGCACAAAAAATTCCATTTTAAAATTTTCACTTTTTGGCATTTTTGCTAGCAGTTAATATGCAAAATTTATTAAAAAATGGGTCAAAAATTAAATCTGAAAGTATTTTAATTTTTTGACGTAGATTCAAAATATGATAAACACCTTTGACAGAAATGCAAAAATTTTGAAAATCGGTTGATTTTTAGCTAAGTAATGGCTTCTCAAAGTTGCAAAAGTCTCATTTTTTTAAACCAAATAACAGGTTTTTTTCAATTTTTCACTTTTTGCCATATTTTTCAAAACATGTTATAAACCTTCTATACCGATTTGAAGTATAATAAAAGCCGTATCCAGAAATGCGAAAATGAGGAAAATCAGCTATGTTGTGGAAAAGTTATGGTTCCTCAAAGATGGGGAAGATATAAATTTTTGTTTAAAACGATGATTCTGTCCATTTATAACTATTGTGGCCATATTTTCTAAAATATGGGTCAAAATCAAGTGTGGTAAAGTTTTTTTATACTCATTTTAATACCAGAAATCGATTGGGCACAAAAAATTCCGATTTTAAAATTTTCACTTTTTTGGCATTTTTGCTAGGAGTTAATGTGCAAAAATTCTCAAAGAAAGGGTCAAAAATTAAATCTGAAAGTATTTTAATTTTTTGACGTAGATTCAAAATATGATAAACACCTTTGACAGAAATGCAAAAATTTTGAAAATCGGTTGATTTTTAGCTAAGTAATGGCTTCTCAAAGTTGCAAAGTCTCATATTTTTAAACCAAATAACAGGTTTTTTTCAATTTTTCACTTTTTGCCATATTTTTCAAAACATGTTATAAACCTTCTATACCGATTTGAAGTATAATAAAAGCCGTATCCAGAAATGCGAAAATGAGGAAAATCAGCTAAGTTGTGGAAAAGTTATGGTTCCTCAAAGATGGGGAAGATATCAATTTTTGTTTAAAACGATGATTTTGTCCATTTATAACTATTGTGGCCATATTTTCTAAAATATGGGTCAAAATCAAGTGTGGTAAAGTTTTTTTATACTCATTTTAATACCAGAAATCGATTGGGCACAAAACATTCCGATTTTAAAATTTTCACTTTTTTGGCATTTTTGCTAGCAGTTAATATGCAAAATTTATCAAAAAATGGGTCAAAAATTAAATCTGAAAGTATTTTAATTTTTTGACGTAGATTCAAAATATGATAAACACCTTTGACAGAAATGCAAAAATTTTGAAAATCGGTTGATTTTTAGCTAAGTAATGGCTTCTCAAAGTTGCAAAAGTCTCATTTTTTTAAACCAAATAACACGTTTTTTTCAATTTTTCACTTTTTGCCATATTTTTCAAAACATGTTATAAACCTTCTATACCGATTTGAAGTATAATAAAAGCCGTATCCAGAAATGCGAAAATGAGGAAAATCAGCTAAGTTGTGGAAAAGTTATGGTTCCTCAAAGATGGGGAAGATATCAATTTTTGTTTAAAACGATGATTTTGTCCATTTATCACTATTGTGGTCATATTTTCTAAAATATGGGTCAAAATCAAGTGTGGTAAAGTTTTTTTATACTCATTTTAATACCAGAAATCGATTGGGCACAAAACATTCCGATTTTAAAATTTTCACTTTTTTAGCATTTCTGCTAGCAGTTAATATGCAAAATTTATCAAAAAATGGGTCAAAAATTAAATCTGAAAGTATTTTAATTTTTTGACGTAGATTCAAAATATGATAAACACCTTTGACAGAAATGCATAAATTTTGAAAATCGGTTGATTTTTAGCTAAGTAATGGCTTCTCAAAGTTGCAAAATTCTCATTTTTTTAAACCAAATAACACGTTTTTTTCAATTTTTCACTTTCCTTGTCATATTTTTCAAAACATGTTATAAACCTTATATACCGATTTGAAGTATAATAAAAGCCGTATCCAGAAATGCGAAAATGAGGAAAATCAGCTAAGTTGTGGAAAAGTTATGGTTCCTCAAAGATGGGGAAGATATCAATTTTTGTTTAAAACGATGATTTTGTCCATTTATTACTATTGTGGCCATATTTTCTAAAATATGGGTCAAAATCAAGTGTGGTAAAGTTTTTTTATACTCATTTTAATACCAGAAATCGATTGGGCACAAAACATTCCGATTTTAAAATTTTCACTTTTTTGGCATTTTTGCTAGCAGTTAATATGCAAAATTTATCAAAAAATGGGTCAAAAATTAAATCTGAAAGTATTTTAATTTTTTGACGTAGATTCAAAATATGATAAACACCTTTGACAGAAATGCAAAAATTTTGAAAATCGGTTGATTTTTAGCTAAGTAATGGCTTCTCAAAGTTGCAAAAGTCTCATATTTTTAAACCAAATAACACGTTTTTTTCAATTTTTCACTTTTTGCCATATTTTTCAAAACATGTTATAAACCTTCTATACCGATTTGAAGTATAATAAAAGCCGTATCCAGAAATGCGAAAATGAGGAAAATCAGCTAAGTTGTGGAAAAGTTATGGTTCCTCAAAGATGGGGAAGATATCAATTTTTGTTTAAAACGATGATTTTGTCCATTTATCACTATTGTGGTCATATTTTCTAAAATATGAGGTCAAAATCAAGTGTGGTAAAGTTTTTTTATACTCATTTTAATACCAGAAATCGATTGGGCACAAAAAATTCCGATTTTAAAATTTTCACTTTTTTGGCATTTTTGCTAGGAGTTAATGTGCAAAAATGGGTCAAAATTAAATACTGATAGTATGAACAATTTTTTGATGTACATTTAAAATATGATCAGTACCATTGACAGAAATGCATAAATTTTGAAAATCGGTTGATTTTTAGCTAAGTAATGGCTTCTCAAAGTTGCAAAAGTCTCATTTTTTTAAACCAAATAACACGTTTTTTTCAATTTTTCACTTTTTGCCATATTTTTCAAAACATGTTATAAACCTTCTATACCGATTTGAAGTATAATAAAAGCCGTATCCAGAAATGCGAAAATGAGGAAAATCAGCTAAGTTGTGGAAAAGTTATGGTTCCTCAAAGATGGGGAAGATATCAATTTTTGTTTAAAACGATGATTTTGTCCATTTATCACTATTGTGGTCATATTTTCTAAAATATGGGTCAAAATCAAGTGTGGTAAAGTTTTTTTTATACTCATTTTAATACCAGAAATCGATTGGGCACAAAACATTCCGATTTTAAAATTTTCACTTTTTTGGCAGTTTTGCTAGCAGTTAATATGCAAAATTTATCAAAAAATGGGTCATAAAGTAAATCTGGAAGTATTTTAATTTTTTGACGTAGATTCAAAATATGATAAACACCTTTGACAGAAATGCAAAAATTTTGAAAATCGGTTGATTTTTAGCTAAGTAATGGCTTCTCAAAGTTGCAAAAGTCTCATTTTTTTAAACCAAATAACACGTTTTTTTCAATTTTTCACTTTCCTTGTCATATTTTTCAAAACATGTTATAACCCTTATATACCGATTTGAAGTATAATAAAAGCCGTATCCAGAAATGCGAAAATGAGGAAAATCAGCTAAGTTGTGGAAAAGTTATGGTTCCTCAAAGATGGGGAAGATATCAATTTTTGTTTAAAACGATGATTTTGTCCATTTATCACTATTGTGGTCATATTTTCTAAAATATGGGTCAAAATCAAGTGTGGTAAAGTTTTTTTTATACTCATTTTAATACCAGAAATCGATTGGGCACAAAACATTCCGATTTTAAAATTTTCACTTTTTTGGCATTTTTGCTAGCAGTTAATATGCAAAATTTATCAAAAAATGGGTCAAAATTAAAAACTGACAAGTATTTTAATTTTTTTGACGTAGATTCAAAATATGATAAACACCTTTGACAGAAATGCAAAAATTTTGAAAATCGGTTGATTTTTAGCTAAGTAATGGCTTCTCAAAGTTGCAAAAGTCTCATATTTTTAAACCAAATAACACGTTTTTTTCAATTTTTCACTTTCCTTGTCATATTTTTCAAAACATGTTATAACCCTTATATACCGATTTGAAGTATAATAAAAGCCGTATCCAGAAATGCGAAAATGAGGAAAATCAGCTAAGTTGTGGAAAAGTAATGGTTCCTCAAAGATGGGGAAGATATCAATTTTTGTTTAAAACGATGATTTTGTCCATTTATCACTATTGTGGTCATATTTTCTAAAATATGGGTCAAAATCAAGTGTGGTAAAGTTTTTTTTATACTCATTTTAATACCAGAAATCGATTGGGCACAAAACATTCCGATTTTAAAATTTTCACTTTTTTGGCATTTTTGCTAGCAGTTAATATGCAAAATTTATCAAAAAATGGGTCAAAAATTAAATCTGAAAGTATTTTAATTTTTTGACGTAGATTCAAAATATGATAAACACCTTTGACAGAAATGCAAAAATTTTGAAAATCGGTTGATTTTTAGCTAAGTAATGGCTTCTCAAAGTTGCAAATGTCTCCATTTTTTAAACCAAAAACTCGTTTTTTTCAATTTATCACTTTCCTTGCCATATTTTTCAAAACATGTTATAAACCTTCTATACCGATTTGAAGTATAATAAAAGCCGTATCCAGAAATGCGAAAATGAGGAAAATCAGCTAAGTTGTGGAAAAGTTATGGTTCCTCAAAGATGGGGAAGATATCAATTTTTGTTTAAAACGATGATTTTGTCCATTTATAACTATTGTGGTCATATTTTCTAAAATATGGGTCAAAATCAAGTGTGGTAAAGTTTTTTTATACTCATTTTAATACCAGAAATCGATTGGGCACAAAACATTCCGATTTTAAAATTTTCACTTTTTTGGCATTTTTGCTAGCAGTTAATATGCAAAATTTATCAAAAAATGGGTCAAAAATTAAATCTGAAAGTATTTTAATTTTTTGACGTAGATTCAAAATATGATAAACACCTTTGACAGAAATGCAAAAATTTTGAAAATCGGTTGATTTTTAGCTAAGTAATGGCTTCTCAAAGTTGCAAAAGTCTCATTTTTTTAAACCAAATAACACGTTTTTTTTTTAATTTTTCACTTTCCTTGCCATATTTTTCAAAACATTTTATAAACCTTATATACCGATTTGAAGTATAATAAAAGCCGTATCCAGAAATGCGAAAATGAGGAAAATCAGCTAAGTTGTGGAAAAGTTATGGTTCCTCAAAGATGGGGAAGATATCAATTTTTGTTTAAAACGATGATTTTGTCCATTTATAACTATTGTGGCCATATTTTCTAAAATATGGGTCAAAATCAAGTGTGGTAAAGTTTTTTTATACTCATTTTAATACCAGAAATCGATTGGGCACAAAACATTCCGATTTTAAAATTTTCACTTTTTTGGCATTTTTGCTAGGAGTTAATGTGCAAAAATGGGTCAAAATTAAAAACTGACAGTATGAACAATTTTTTGATGTACATTTAAAATATGATCAAAAGTAAACACTTGACAGAAATGCAAAAATTTTGAAAATCGGTTGATTTTTAGCTAAGTAATGGCTTCTCAAAGTTGCAAAAGTCTCATATTTTTAAACCAAATAACACGTTTTTACAATTTTTCACTTTCCTTGCCATATTTTTCAAAACATGTAATAAACCTTCTATACCGATTTGAAGTATAATAAAAGCCGTATCCAGAAATGCGAAAATGTGGAAAATCAGCTAAGTTGTGGAAAAGTTATGGTTCCTCAAAGATGGGGAAGATATCAATTTTTGTTTAAAACGATGATTTTGTCCATTTATCACTATTGTGGTCATATTTTCTAAAATATGGGTCAAAATCAAGTGTGGTAAAGTTTTTTTTATACTCATTTTAATACCAGAAATCGATTGGGCACAAAACATTCCGATTTTAAAATTTTCACTTTTTTGGCATTTCTGCTAGCAGTTAATAAGCAAAATTTATCAAAAAATGGGTAAAAATTAAATCTGAAAGTATTTTAATTTTTTGACGTAGATTCAAAATATGATAAACACCTTTGACAGATATGCAAAAATTTTGAAAATCGGTTGATTTTTAGCTAAGTAATGGCTTCTCAAAGTTGCAAAAGTCTCATTTTTTTAAACCAAATAACACGTTTTTTTCAATTTTTCACTTTTTGCCATATTTTTCAAAACATGTTATAAACCTTCTATACCGATTTGAAGTATAATAAAAGCCGTATCCAGAAATGCGAAAATGAGGAAAATCAGCTAAGTTGTGGAAAAGTTATGGTTCCTCACAGATGGGGAAGATATCAATTTTTGTTTAAAACGATGATTTTGTCCATTTATCTTTATTGTGGTCATATTTTCTATAATATGGGTCAAAATCAAGTGTGGTAAAGTTTTTTTATACTCATTTTAATACCAGAAATCGATTGGGCACAAAACATTCCGATTTTAAAATTTTCACTTTTTTAGCATTTCTGCTAGCAGTTAATATGCAAAATTTATCAAAAAATGGGTCAAAAATTAAATCTGAAAGTATTTTAATTTTTTGACGTAGATTCAAAATATGATAAACACCTTTGACAGAAATGCAAAAATTTTGAAAATCGGTTGATTTTTAGCTAAGTAATGGCTTCTCAAAGTTGCAAAATTCTCATTTTTTTAAACCAAATAACACGTTTTTTTCAATTTTTCACTTTCCTTGCCATATTTTTCAAAACATTTAATAAACCTTATATATCGATTAAAGTATAATAAAAGCCGTATCCAGAAATGCATAAATATGGAAAATCGGCTATGTTGTGGAAAAGTTACGGTTCCTCAGAGATGAGGAAGATATCAATATTTGTTCAAAGCGATTATTTTGACCATTTATCACTATTGTGGTCATATTTTCTAAAATATTAGTGAAAATCAAGTGTGGTAAAGTCTTTTTATACTCATTTTAATACCAGAAATCGATTGGGCACAAAAAATTCCGATTTTAAAATTTTCACTTTTGTGGCATTTTTGCTAGGAGTTAATGTGCAAAAATGAGTCAAAATTAAAAACTGACAGTATGAACAATTTTTTGATGTACATTTAATATATGATCAGTACCATTGACAGAAATGCATAAATTTTTAAAATCGGTTGATTTTTAGCTAAGCTATGGCTTCTCAAAGTTGCAAAATTCTCATTTTTTTAAACCAAATAACACGTTTTTTTCAATTTTTCACTTTCCTTGTCATATTTTTCAAAACATGTTATAAACCTTATATACCGATTTGAAGTATAATAAGAGTCGTATCCAGAAATGCGAAAATGAGGAAAATCAGCTAAGTTGTGGAAAAGTTATGGTTCCTCAAAGATGGGGAAGATATCAATTTTTGTTTAAAACGATGATTTTGTCCATTTATTACTATTGTGGCCATATTTTCTAAAATATGGGTCAAAGTCAAGTGTGGTAAAGTTTTTTTATACTCATTTTAATACCAGAAATCGATTGGGCACAAAACATTCCGATTTTAAAATTTTCACTTTTTTGGCATTTTTTGCTAGCAGTTAATATGCAAAATTTATTAAAAAATGGGTCAAAAATTAAATCTGAAAGTATTTTAATTTTTTGACGTAGATTCAAAACATGATAAACACCTTTGACAGAAATGCAAAAATTTTGAAAATCGGTTGATTTTTAGCTAAGTAATGCCTTCTCAAAGTTGCAAAAGTCTCATATTTTTAAACCAAATAAGACGTTTTTTTCAATTTTTCACTTTCCGTGCTATATTTTTCAAAACATTTAATAAACCTTATATATCGATTAAAGTATAATAAAAGCCGTATCCAGAAATGCATAAATATGGAAAATCGGCTATGTTGTGGAAAAGTTATGGTTCCTCAAAGATGGGGAAGATATCAATATTTTTTCAAAGCGATTATTTTGACCATTTATCACTATTGTGGTCATATTTTCTAAAATATTAGGGAAAATCAAGTGTGGTAAAGTTTTTTTATACTCATTTTAATACCAGAAATCGATTGGGCACAAAAAATTTCGATCTTAAAATTTTCACTTTTTTGGCATTTTTGCTAGGAGTTAATGTGCAAAAATGGGTCAAAATTAAATACTGATAGTATGAACAATTTTTTGATGTACATTTAATATATGATCAGTACCATTGACAGAAATGCATAAATTTTGAAAATCGGTTGATTTTTAGCTAAGTTATGGCTTCTCAAAGTTGCAAAAGTCTCATAGTTTTAAACCAAATAACAGGTTTTTTTCAATTTTTCACTTTTTGCCATATTTTTCAAAACATGTTATAAACCTTCTATACCGATTTGAAGTATAATAAAAGCCGTATCCAGAAATGCGAAAATGAGGAAAATCAGCTAAGTTGTGGAAAAGTTATGGTTCCTCAAAGATGGGGAAGATATCAATATTTGTTTAAACGATGATTTTGTCCATTTATTACTGTTGTGGTCATATTTTCTAAAATATGGGTCAAAATCAAGTGTGGTAAAGTTTTTTTATACTCATTTTAATACCATAAATCGATTGGGCACAAAACATTCCGATTTTAAAATTTTCACTTTTTTGGCATTTTTGCTAGCAGTTAATATGCAAAATTTATCAAAAAATGGGTCAAAAATTAAATCTGAAAGTATTTTAATTTTTTGACGTAGATTCAAAATATGATAAACACCTTTGACAGAAATGCAAAAATTTTGAAAATCGGTTGATTTTTAGCTAAGTAATGGCTTCTCAAAGTTGCAAAAGTCTCATTTTTCTAAACCAAATAACACGTTTTTTTCAATTTTTCACTTTTTGCCATATTTTTCAAAACATGTTATAAACCTTCTATACCGATTTGAAGTATAATAAAAGCCGTATCCAGAAATGCGAAATGAGGAAAATCGGCTAATTTGTATAAAAGTTACGGTTCCTCAGAGATGAGGAAGATATCAATTTTTGTTTAAAACGATGATTTTGTCCATTTATCACTATTGTGGTCATATTTTCTAAAATGTGGGTGTGGTAATTTTTTTTTTATACTCATTTTAATACCAGAAATCGATTGGGCACAAAACATTGCGATTTTAAAATTTTCAATTTTTTTGGCATTTTTGCTAGCAGTTAATATGCAAAATTTATCAAAAAATGGGTCAAAAATTAAATCTGAAAGTATTTTAATTTTTTGAAGTAGATTCAAAATATGATAAACACCTTTGACAGAAATGCAAAAATTTTGAAAATCGGTTGATTTTTAGCTAAGTAATGGCTTCTCAAAGTTGCAAAAGTCTCATTTTTTTAAACCAAATAACTCGTTTTTTTTCAATTTTTCACTTTCCTTGCCATATTTTTCAAAACATGTAATAAACCTTATATACCGATTTGAAGTATAATAAAAGCCGTATCCAGAAATGCGAAAATGTGGAAAATCAGCTAAGTTGTGGATAAGTTATGGTTCCTCAAAGATGGGGAAGATATCAATTTTTGTTTAAAACGATGATTTTGTCCATTTATAACTATTGTGGTCATATTTTCTAAAATAGGGGACAAAATCAAGTGTGGTAAAGTTTTTTTATACTCATTTTAATACCATAAATCGATTTGGCACAAAAAATTCCGATTTTAAAATTTTCACTTTTTTGGCATTTTTGCTAGGAGTTAATATGCAAAAATGGGTCAAAAAATTAAAAATTAAACTGAAAGTATTTTGAACAATTTTTTGATGTAGATTTAAAATATGATCAAACACCATTGACAGAAATGCATAAATTTTGAAAATCGGTTGATTTTTAGCTAAGTAATGGCTTCTCAAAGTTGCAAAAGTCTCATATTTTTAAACCAAATAACACGTTTTTTTCAATTTTTCACTTTCCTTGCCATATTTTTCAAAACATTTAATAAACCTTATATACCGATTTGAAGTATAATAAAAGCCGTATCCAGAAATGCGAAAATGAGGAAAATCGGCTAAGTTGTGGAAAAGTTATGGTTCCTCAAAGATGGGGAAGATATCAATTTTTGTTTAAAACGATGATTTTGTCCATTTATCACTATTGTGGTCATATTTTCTAAAATATGGGTCAAAATCAAGTGTGGTAAAGTTTTTTTATACTCATTTTAATACCAGAAATCGATTGGGCACAAAACATTCCGATTTTAAAATTTTCACTTTTTTGGCATTTTTGCTAGCAGTTAATATGCAAAATTTATCAAAAAATGGGTCAAAAATTAAATCTGAAAGTATTTTAATTTTTTGACGTAGATTCAAAATATGATAAACACCTTTGACAGAAATGCAAAAATTTTGAAAATCGGTTGATTTTTAGCTAAGTAATGGCTTCTCAAACTTGCAAAAGTCTCATATTTTTAAACCAAATAACACGTTTTTACAATTTTTCACTTTCCTTGCCATATTTTTCAAAACATGTAATAAACCTTATATACCGATTTGAAGTATAATAAGAGTCGTATCCAGAAATGCGAAAATGAGGAAAATCAGCTTAGTTGTGGAAAAGTTATGGTTCCTCAAAGATGGGGAAGATATCAATTTTTGTTTAAAACGATGATTTTGTCCATTTATAACTATTGTGGCCATATTTTCTAAAATATGGGTCAAAATCAAGTGTGGTAAAGTTTTTTTATACTCATTTTAATACCAGAAATCGATTGGGCACAAAAAATTCCGATTTTAAAATTTTCTCTTTTTTGGCATTTTTGCTAGCAGTTAATATGCAAAATTTATCAAAAAATGGGTCAAAAATTAAATCTGAAAGTATTTTAATTTTTTGATGTAGATTCAAAATATGATAAACACCTTTGACAGAAATGCAAAAATTTTGAAAATCGGTTGATTTTTAGCTAAGTAATGGCTTCTCAAAGTTGCAAAAGTCTAATTTTTTTAAACCAAATAACAAGTTTTTTTCAATTTTTCACTTTTTGCCATATTTTTCAAAACATGTTATAAACCTTATATACCGATTTGAAGTATAATAAAAGCCGTATCCAGAAATGCAAAAATGAGGAAAATCAGCTATGTTGTGGAAAAGTTACGGTTCCTCAGAGATGAGGAAGATATCAATTTTTGTTTAAAACGATGATTTTGTCCATTTATAACTATTGTGGTCATATTTTCTAAAATATGGGTCAAAATCAAGTGTGGTAAAGTTTTTTTTATACTCATTTTAATACCAGAAATCGATTGGGCACAAAAAATTCCGATTTTAAAATTTTCACTTTTTTGGCATTTTTGCTAGGAGTTAATGTGCAAAAATGGGTCAAAATTAAAAACTGACAGTATGAAGAATTTTTTGATGTACATTTAAAATATGATCAGTACCATTGACAGAAATGCATAAATTTTGAAAATCGGTTGATTTTTAGCTAAGTAATGGCTTCTCAAAGTTGCAAAAGTCTCATTTTTTTAAACCAAATAATAAGTTTTTTTTCAATTTTTCACTTTTTGCCATATTTTTCAAAACATGTTATAAACCTTATATACCGATTTGAAGTATAATAAAAGCCGTATCCAGAAATGCGAAAATGAGGAAAATCGGTTAAGTTATGGAAAAGTTATGGTTCCTCAAAGATGGGGAAGATATAAATTTTTGTTTAAAACGATGATTTTGTCCATTTATAACTATTGTGGTCATATTTTCTAAAATATGGGACAAAATCAAGTGTGGTAAAGTTTTTTTATACTCATTTTAATACCAGAAATCGATTGGGCACAAAAAATTCCGATTTTAAAATTTTCACTTTTTTGGCATTTTTGCTAGGAGTTAATGTGCAAAAATGGGTCAAAATTAAAAACTGACAGTATGAAGAATTTTTTGATGTACATTTAAAATATGATCAGTACCATTGACAGAAATGCATAAATTTTGAAAATCGGTTGATTTTTAGCTAAGTAATGGCTTCTCAAAGTTGCGAAAGTCTCATATTTTTGAACCAAATAAAACGTTTTTTTTAATTTTTCACTTTCCTTGCCATATTTTTCGAAACATTCAATAAACCTTATATATCGATTTAAAGTATAATAAAACCCGTGTCCAGAAATGCATAAATATGGAAAATCGGCTATGTTGTGGAAAAGTTACGGTTCCTCAGAGATGAGGAAGATATCAATATTTGTTCAAAGCGATTATTTTGACTATATATCACTATTGTGGTCATATTTTTTAAAATATGGGTCAAAATAAAGTGTGGTAATGTTTTTTTATACTCATTTTAATACCAGAAATCGATTGGGCACAAAAAATTTCGATTTTAAAATTTTCTCTTTTTTGGCATTTTTGCTAGCAGTTAATATGCAAAATTTATCAAAAAATGGGTCAAAAATTAAATCTGAAAGTATTTTAATTTTTTGACGTAGATTCAAAATATGATAAACACCTTTGACAGAAATGCAAAAATTTTGAAAATCGGTTGATTTTTAGCTAATTAATGGCTTCTCAAAGTAGCAAAAGTCTCATATTTTTAGACCAAATAACACGTTTTTTTCAATTTTTCACTTTCCTTGCCATATTTTTCAAAACATGTAATAAACCTTATATACCGATTTGAAGTATAATAAAAGCCGAATCCAGAAATGCGAAAATGAGGAAAATCAGCTATGTTGTGGAAAAGTTATGGTTCCTCAAAGATGGGGAAGATATCAATTTTTGTTTAAAACGATGATTTTGTCCATTTATAACTATTGTGGTCATATTTTCTAAAATATGGGACAAAATCAAGTGTGGTAAAGTTTTTTTATACTCATTTTAATACCAGAAAACGATTGAGCACAAAAAATTCCGATTTTAAAATTTCCTCTTTTTTGGCATTTTTGCTAGCAGTTAATATGCAAAATTTATCAAAAAATGGGTCAAAATTTAAATCTGAAAGTATTTTAATTTTTTGATGTAGATTCAAAATATGATAAACACCTTTGACAGAAATGCAAAAATTTTGAAAATCGGTTGATTTTTAGCTAAGTAATGGCTTCTCAAAGTTGCAAAAGTCTATTTTTTTTAAACCAAATAACAAGTTTTTTTCAATTTTTTACTTTTTGCCATATTTTTCAAAACATGTTATAAACCTTATATACCGATTTGAAGTATAATAAAAGCCGTATCCAGAAATGCAAAAATGAGGAAAATCAGCTATGTTGTGGAAAAGTTACGGTTCCTCAGAGATGAGCAAGATATCAATTTTTGTTTAAAACGATGATTTTGTCCAATTATAACTATTGTGGCCATATTGTCTAAAATATGGGTCAAAATCAAGTGTGGTAAAGTTTTTTTATACTCATTTTAATACCAGAAATCGATTGGACACAAAAAATTCCGATTTTAAAACTTTCACTTTTTTGGCATTTTTGCTAGGAGTTAATGTGCAAAAATGGGTCAAAATTAAAACCTGACAGTATGAAGAATTTTTTGATGTACATTTAAAATATGATCAGTACCATTGACAGAAATGCATAAATTTTGAAAATCGGTTGATTTTTAGCTAAGTAATGGCTTCTCAAAGTTGCAAAAGTCTCATATTTTTAGACCAAATAACACGTTTTTTTCAATTTTTCACTTTTCTTGCCATATTTTTCGAAACATTTAATAAACCTTATATATCGATTTAAAGTATAATAAAACCCGTATCCAGAAATGCATAAATATGGAAAATCGGCTATGTTGTGGAAAAGTTACGGTTCCTCAGAGATGAGGAAGATATCAATTTTTGTTTAAAACGATGATTTTGTCCAATTATAACTATTGTGGCCATATTGTCTAAAATATGGGTCAAAATCAAGTGTGGTAAAGTTTTTTTATACTCATTTTAATACCAGAAATCGATTTGGCACAAAAAATTCCAATTTTAAAATTTTCACTTTTTTGGCATTTTTGCTAGGAGTTAATGTGCAAAAATGGTCAAAAATTGGGTCAAAATTTAAAACTGACAGTAAGAACAATTTTTTGGTGTACATTTAAAATATGATCAATACCATTGACAAAAGTGCATAAATTTTGAAAATCGGTTGATTTTTAGCTAAGCTATGGCTTCTCAAAGTTGCAAAAGTCTCATATTTTTAGACCAAATAACACGTTTTTTTCAATTTTTCACTTTCCTTGCCATATTTTTCAAAACATGTAATAAACCTTATATACCGATTTGAAGTATAATAAAAGCCGTATCCAGAAATGCGAAAATGAGGAAAATCGGTTAAGTTATGGAAAAGTTATGGTTCCTCAAAGATGGGGAAGATATAAATTTTTGTTTAAAACGATGATTTTGTCCATTTATAACTATTGTGGTCATATTTTCTAAAATATGGGACAAAATCAAGTGTGGTAAAGTTTTTTTATACTCATTTTAATACCAGAAATCCATTGGGCACAAAAAATTCGATTTTAAAATTTTCACTTTTTTGGCATTTTTACTAGGAGTTAATGTGCAAAAATGGGTCAAAATTAAAAACTGACAGTATGAAGAATTTTTTGATGTACATTTAAAATATGATCAGTACCATTGACAGAAATGCATAAATTTTGAAAATCGGTTGATTTTTAGCTAAGTAATGGCTTCTCAAAGTTGCAAAAGTCTCATATTTTTGAACCAAATAAAACGTTTTTTTGAATTTTTCACTTTCCTTGCCATATTTTTCGAAACATTCAATAAACCTTATATATCGATTTAAAGTATAATAAAACCCGTGTCCAGAAATGCATAAATATGGAAAATCGGCTATGTTGTGGAAAAGTTACGGTTCCTCAGAGATGAGGAAGATATCAATATTTGTTCAAAGCGATTATTTTGACTATATATCACTATTGTGGTCATATTTTTAAAATATGGGTCAAAATAAAGTGTGGTAATGTTTTTTTATACTCATTTTAATACCAGAAATCGATTGGGCACAAAAAATTTCGATTTTAAAATTTTCTCTTTTTTGGCATTTTTGCTAGCAGTTAATATGCAAAATTTATCAAAAAATGGGTCAAAAATTAAATCTGAAAGTATTTTAATTTTTTGACGTAGATTCAAAATATGATAAACACCTTTGACAGAAATGCAAAAATTTTGAAAATCGGTTGATTTTTAGCTAATTAATGGCTTCTCAAAGTAGCAAAAGTCTCATATTTTTAGACCAAATAACACGTTTTTTTCAATTTTTCACTTTCCTTGCCATATTTTTCAAAACATGTAATAAACCTTATATACCGATTTGAAGTATAATAAAAGCCGAATCCAGAAATGCGAAAATGAGGAAAATCAGCTAAGTTGTGGATAAGTTATGGTTCCTCAAAGATGGGGAAGATATCAATTTTTGTTTAAAACGATGATTTTGTCCATTTATAACTATTGTGGTCATATTTTCTAAAATAGGGGACAAAATCAAGTGTGGTAAAGTTTTTTTATACTCATTTTAATACCAGAAATCGATTGGACACAAAAAATTCCGATTTTAAAACTTTCATTTTTTTGGCATTTTTGCTAGGAGTTAATGTGCAAAAATGGGTCAAAATTAAAAACTGACAGTATGAACAATTTTTTGATGTACATTTAAAATATGATCAGTACCATTGACAAAAATGGCTTCTCAAAGTTGCAAAAGTCTCATATTTTTAGACCAAATAAAACGTTTTTTTGAATTTTTCACTTTCCTTGCCATATTTTTCGAAACATTTAATAAACGTTATATATCGATTTAAAGTATAATAAAACCCGTATCCAGAAATGCATAAATATGGAAAATCGGCTATGTTGTGGAAAAGTTACGGTTCCTCAGAGATGAGGAAGATATCAATTTTTGTTTAAAACGATGATTTTGTCCATTTATAACTATTGTGGTCATATTTGCTAAAATATGGGACAAAATCAAGTGTGGTAAAGTTTTTTTATACTCATTTTAATACCAGAAAACGATTGAGCACAAAAAATTCCGATTTTAAAATTTTCACTTTTTTTGGCATTTTTGCTAGGAGTTAATGTGCAAAAATGGGTCAAAATTAAAAACTGACAGTATGAAGAATTTTTTGATGTACATTTAAAATATGATCAGTACCATTGACAGAAATGCATAAATTTTGAAAATCGGTTGATTTTTAGCTAAGTAATGGCTTCTCAAAGTTGCAAAAGTCTCATTTTTTTAAACCAAATAAAACGTTTTTTTGAATTTTTCACTTTCCTTGCCATATTTTTCGAAACATTTAATAAACCTTATATATCGATTTAAAGTATAATAAAACCCGTATCCAGAAATGCATAAATATGGAAAATCGGCTATGTTGTGGAAAAGTTATGGTTCCTCAGAAATGAGGAAGATATCAATATTTGTTCAAAGCGATTATTTTGACCATTTATCACTATTGTGGTCATATTTTTTAAAATATGGGTCAAAATAAAGTGTGGTAATGTTTTTTTATACTCATTTTAATACCAGAAATCGATTGGGCACAAAAAATTTCGATTTTAAAATTTTCTCTTTTTTGGCATTTTTGCTAGGAGTTAATGTGCAAAAATGGGTCAAAATTAAAAACTGACAGTATGAAGAATTTTTTGATGTACATTTAAAATATGATCAGTACCATTGACAGAAATGCATAAATTTTGAAAATCGGTTGATTTTTAGCTAAAAAATGGCTTCTCAAAGTTGCAAAAGTCTCATATTTTTAGACCAAATAACACGTTTTTTTCAATTCTTCACTTTCCTTGCCATATTTTTCGAAACATTTAATAAACCTTATATATCGAAGTATAATATATAAAGTATTATATATAAAGTATAATAAAACCCGTATCCAGAAATGCATAAATATGGAAAATCGGCTATGTTGTGGAAAAGTTACGGGTCCTCAGAGATGAGGAAGATATCAATTTTTGTTTAAAACGATGATTTTGTCCATTTATAACTATTGTGGTCATATTTTCTAAAATATGGGACAAAATCAAGTGTGGTAAAGTTTTTTTATACTCATTTTAATACCATAAATCGATTGGGCACAAAAAATTCCGATTTTAAAATTTTCACTTTTTTGGCATTTTTGCTAGGAGTTAATGTGCAAAAATGGGTCAAAATTAAAAACTGACAGTATGAAGAATTTTTTGATGTACATTTAAAATATGATCAGTACCATTGACAGAAATGCATAAATTTTGAAAATCGGTTGTTTTTTAGCTAAGTAATGGCTTCTCAAAGTTGCAAAAGTCTCATATTTTTAAACCAAATAAAACGTTTTTTTGAATTTTTCACTTTCCTTGCCATATTTTTCGAAACATTTAATAAACCTTATATATCGATTTAAAGTATAATAAAACCCGTATCCAGAATTGCATAAATATGGAAAATCGGCTATGTTGTGGAAAAGTTACGGTTCCTCAGAGATGAGGAAGATATCAATATTTGTTCAAAGCGATTATTTTGACCATTTATCACTATTGTGGTCATATATTTTAAAATATGGGTCAAAATAAAGTGTGGTAATGTTTTTTTATACTCATTTTAATACCAGAAATCGACTGGACACAAAAAATTCCGATTTTAAAATTTTCACTTTTTTGCATTTTTGCTAGGTGTTAATGTGCAAAAATGGGTCAAAATTAAAAACTGACAGTATGAACAATTTTTTGATGTACATCTAAAATATGATCAGTACCATTGACAGAAATGCATAAATTTTGAAAATCGGTTGATTTTTAGCTAAGTAATGGCTTCTCAAAGTTGCAAAAGTCTCATTTTTTAAACCAAATAACAGGTTTTTTTCAATTTTTCACTTTTTGCCATATTTTTCAAAACATGTTATAAGCCTTATATACCGATTTGAAGTATAATAAAAGCCGTATCCAGAAATGCATAAATATGGAAAATCGGCTATGTTGTGGAAAAGTTACGGTTCCTCAGAGATGAGGAAGATATCAATATTTGTTCAAAGCGATTATTTTGACCATTTATCACTATTGTGGTCATATATTTTAAAATATGGGTCAAAATAAAGTGTGGTAATATTTTTTTATACTCATTTTAATACCAGAAATCGATTGGGCACAAAAAATTTCGATTTTAAAATTTTCTCTTTTTTGGCATTTTTGCTAGCAGGTAATATGCAAAACTTATCAAAAAATGGGTCAAAAATTAAATCAGAAAGTATTTTAATTTTTTGACGTAGATTCAAAATATGATAAACACCTTTGACAGAAATGCAAAAATTTTGAAAATCGGTTGATTTTTAGCTAAGTAATGGCTTCTCAAAGTTGCAAAAGTCTCATTTTTTTAAACCCAATAACACGTTTTTTTCCAATTTTTTACTTTTTGCCATATTTTTCAAAACATGTTATAAACCTTATAAACCGATTTGAAGTATAATAAAAGCCGTATCCAGAAATGCGAACATGAGGAAATTCGGCTAAGTTGTGGAAAAGTTATGGTTCCTCAAAGATGGGGAAGATATCAATTTTTGTTTAAAACGATGATTTTGTCCATTTATAACTATTGTGGCCATATTTTCTAAAATATGGGTCAAAATCAAGTGTGGTAATGTTTTTTTATACTCATTTTAATACCAGAAATCGACTGGACACAAAAAATTCCGATTTTAAAATTTTCACTTTTTTGCATTTTTGCTAGGTGTTAATGTGCAAAAATGGGTCAAAATTAAAAACTGACAGTATGAACAATTTTTTGATGTACATCTAAAATATGATCAGTACCATTGACAGAAATGCATAAATTTTGAAAATCGGTTGATTTTTAGCTAAGTAATGGCTTCTCAAAGTTGCAAAAGTCTCATATTTTTAGACCAAATAACACGTTTTTTTCAATTTTTCACTTTCCTTGCCATATTTTTCGAAACATTTAATAAACCTTATATATCGATTTAAAGTATAATAAAACCCGTATCCAGAAATGCATAAATATGGAAAATCGGCTATGATGTGGAAAAGTTACGGTTCCTCAGAGATGAGGAAGATATTAATATTTGTTCAAAACGATTATTTTGACCATTTATCACTATTGTGGTCATATTTTTTAAAATATGGGTTAAAATAAATATTTTTAATACCAGAAATCGATTGGGCACAAAACATTTCGTTTTTAAAATTTTCACTTTTTTGGCATTTTTGCTAGCAGTTAATATGCAAAATTTATCAAAAAATGGGTCAAAAATTAAATCTGAAAGTATTTTAATTTTTTGACGTAGACTCAAAATATGATAAACACCTTTGACAGAAATGCATAAATTTTGAAAATCGGTTGATTTTTAGCTAAGTAATGGCTTCTCAAAGTTGCAAAAGTCTCATTTTTTTAAACCCAATAACACGTTTTTTTCCAATTTTTTACTTTTTGCCATATTTTTCAAAACATGTTATAAACCTTATAAACCGATTTGAAGTATAATAAAAGCCGTATCCAGAAATGCGAAAATGAGGAAATTCGGCTAAGTTGTGGAAAAGTTATGGTTCCTCAAAGATGAGGAAGATATCAATATTTGTTTAAAACGATTATTTTGACCATTTATCACTATTGTGGTCATATTTTTTAAAATATGGGTCAAAATAAAGTGTGCTAAAGTTTTTTTATACTCATTTTAATACCAGAAATCGACTGGGCACAAAAAATTCCGATTTTAAAATTTTCACTTTTTTGCATTTTTGCTAGGTGTTAATGTGCAAAAATGGGTCAAAATTAAAAACTGACAGTATGAACAATTTTTTGATGTACATCTAAAATATGATCAGTACCATTGACAGAAATGCATAAATTTTGAAAATCGGTTGATTTTTAGCTAAGTAATGGCTTCTCAAAGTTGCAAAAGTCTCATATTTTTAAACCAAATAAAACGTTTTTTTGAATTTTTCACTTTCCTTGCCATATTTTTCAAAACATTTAATAAACCTTATATATCGATTTAAAAGTATAATAAAACCCGTATCCAGAAATGCATAAATATGGAAAATCGGCTATGTTGTGGAAAAGTTACGGTTCCTCAGAGATGAGGAAGATATCAATATTTGTTCAAAACGATTATTTTGACCATTTATCACTATTGTGGTCATATTTTCTAAAATATTAGGGAAAATCAAGTGTGGTAAAGTTTTTTATACTCATTTTAATACCAGAAATCGATTGGGCACAAAACATTTCGATTTTAAAATTTTCACTTTTTTGGCATTTTTGCTAGCAGTTAATATGCAAAATTTATCAAAAAATGGGTCAAAAATTAAATCTGAAAGTATTTTAATTTTTTGACGTAGATTCAAAATATGATAAACACCTTTGACAGAAATGCATAAATTTTGAAAATCGGTTGATTTTTAGCTAAGTAATGGCTTCTCAAAGTTGCAAAAGTCTCATTTTTTTAAACCAAATAAAACGTTTTTTTGAATTTTTCACTTTCCTTGCCATATTTTTCAAAACATTTAATAAACCTTATATATCGATTTAAAGTATAATAAAAGCCGTATCCAGAAATGCATAAATATGGAAAATCGGCTATGTTGTGGAAAAGTTACGGTTCCTCAGAGATGAGGAAGATATCAATATTTGTTTAAAACGATGATTTTGACCATTTATCACTATTGTGGTCATATTTTTTAAAATATGGGTTAAAATCAAGGAAAATTTTTTATACTCATTTTAATACCAGAAATCGATTGGGCACAAAAAATTCCGATTTTAAAATTTTCTCTTTTTTGGCATTTTTGCTAGCAGTTAATATGCAAAATTGATCAAAAAATGGGTCAAAAATTAAGTCTGAAAGTATTTTAATTTTTTGACGTAGACTCAAAATATGATAAACACCTTTGACAGAAATGCATAAATTTTGAAAATCGGTTGATTTTTAGCTAAGTAATGGCTTCTCAAAGTTGCAAAAGTCTCATTTTTTTAAACCAAATAACACGTTTTTTTCAATTTTTCACTTTTTGCCATATTTTTCAAAACATGTAATAAACCTTATATACCGATTTGAAGTATAATAAAAGCCGTATCCAGAAATGCAAAAATGAGGAAAATCGGTTAAGTTATGGAAAAGTTATGGTTCCTCAAAGATGGGGAAGATATCAATTTTTGTTTAAAACGATGATTTTGTCCATTTATAACTATTGTGGCCATATTTTCTAAAATATGGGACAAAATCAAGTGTGGTAAATTTTTTTATACTCATTTTAATACCAGAAATCGATTGGGCACAAAAAATTCCGATTTTAAAATTTTCACTTTTTTGGCATTTTTGCTAGGAGTTAATGTGCAAAAAAATGGGTCAAAATTAAAACCTGACAGTATGAAGAATTTTATTTTTGATGTACATTTAAAATATGATCAATACCATTGACAGAAATGCATAAATTTTAAAAATCGGTTGATTTTTAGCTAAGTAATGGCTTCTCAAAGTTGCAAAAGTCTCATATTTTTAAACCAAATAACACGTTTTTACAATTTTTCACTTTCCTTGCCATATTTTTCAAAACATGTAATAAACCTTATATACCGATTTGAAGTATAATAAAAGCCGTATCCAGAAACGCATAAATATGGAAAATCGGCTATGTTGTGGAAAAGTTATGGTTCCTCAAAGATGGGGAAGATATCAATTTTTGTTTAAAACGATGATTTTGTCCATTTATAACTATTGTGGCCATATTTTCTAAAATATGGGACAAAATCAAGTGTGGTAATGTTTTTTTTATACTCATTTTAATACCAGAAATCGATTGGGCACAAAAAATTCGGATTTTAAAATTTTCACTTTTTGCATTTTTGCTAGTAGTTAATGTGCAAAAATGGGTCAAAAATTAAAATTGACAGTAAGAACAATTTTTTGATGTACATTTAAAATATGATCAATACCATTGACAGAAATGCAAAATTTTGAAAATCGGTTGATTTTTAGCTAAGTAATGGCTTCTCAAAGTTGCAAAAGTCTCATTTTTTTAGACCAAATAACACGTTTATTTTTTAAATTTTTCACTTTCCTTGCCATATTTTTCAAAACATGTAATAAACCTTATATACCGATTTGAAGTATAATAAAAGCCGTATCCAGAAATGCAAAAATGAGGAAAATCGGTTAAGTTATGGAAAAGTTATGGTTCCTCAGAGATGGGGAAGATATCAATTTTTGTTTAAAACGATGATTTTGTCCATTTATAACTATTGTGGCCATATTTTCTAAAATATGGGTCAAAATCAAGTGTGGTAAAGTTTTTTATACTCATTTTAATACCAGAAATCGATTGGACACAAAAATTTCCGATTTTAAAATTTTCACTTTTTTGGCATTTTTGCTAGGTGTTAATGTGCAAAAAATGGGTCAAAATTAAAAACTGACAGTATGAACAATTTTTTGATGTACATCTAAAATATGATCAGTACCATTGACAGAAATGCATAAATTTTGAAAATCGGTTGATTTTTAGCTAAGTAATGGCTTCTCAAAGTTGCAAAAGTCTCATATTTTTAAACCAAATAACACGTTTTTTTCAATTTTTCACTTTCCTTGCCATATTTTTCAAAACATTTAATAAACCTTATATACCGATTTAAAGTATAATAAAAGCCGTATCCAGAAATGCATAAATATGGAAAATCGGCTATGTTGTGGAAAAGTTATGGTTCCTCAAAGATGGGGAAGATATAAATTTTTGTTTAAAACGATGATTTTGTCCATTTATAACTATTGTGGTCATATTTTCTAAAATATGGGTCAAAATCAAGTGTGGTAAAGTTTTTTTATACTCATTTTAATACCAGAAATCGATTGGGCACAAAACATTTCGATTTTAAAATTTTCACTTTTTTGGCATTTTTGCTAGCAGTTAATATGCAAAATTTATCAAAAATGGGTCAAAAATTAAATCTGACAGTATTTTAATTTTTTGACGTAGACTCAAAATATGATAAACACCTTTGACAGAAATGCATAAATTTTGAAAATCGGTTGATTTTTAGCTAAGTAATGGCTTCTCAAAGTTGCAAAAGTCTCATTTTTTTAAACCAAATAAAACGTTTTTTTGAATTTTTCACTTTCCTTGCCATATTTTTCAAAACATTTAATAAACCTTATATATCGAATTAAAAGTATAATAAAAGCCGTATCCAGAAATGCATAAATATGGAAAATCGGCTATGTTGTGGAAAAGTTACGGTTTCTCAGAGATGAGGAAGATATCAATATTTGTTCAAAACGATTATTTTGACCATTTATCACTATTGTGGTCATATTTTTTAAAATATGGGTTAAAATAAATATTTTTAATACCAGAAATCGATTGGGCACAAAAAATTTCGATTTTAAAATTTTCTCTTTTTTGGCATTTTTGCTAGCAGGTAATATGCAAAATTTATCAAAAAATGGGTCAAAAATTAAATCTGGAAGTATTTTAATTTTTTGACGTAGATTCAAAATATGATAAACACCTTTGACAGAAATGCAAAAATTTTGAAAATCGGTTGATTTTTAGCTAAGTAATGGCTTCTCAAAGTTGCAAAAGTCTAATTTTTTTAAACCAAATAACAAGTTTTTTTCAATTTTTTACTTTTTGTCATATTTTTCAAAACATGTTATAAACCTTATATACCGATTTGAAGTATAATAAAAGCCGTATCCAGAAATGCGAAAATGAGGAAATTCGGCTAAGTTGTGGAAAAGTTATGGTTCCTCAAAGATGGGGAAGATATCAATTTTTGTTTAAAACGATGATTTTGTCCATTTATAACTATTGTGGCCATATTTTCTAAAATATGGGTCAAAATCAAGTGTGGTAATGTTTTTTTATACTCATTTTAATACCAGAAATCGACTGGACACAAAAAATTCCGATTTTAAAATTTTCACTTTTTTGGCATTTTTGCTAGGTGTTAATGTGCAAAAATGGGTCAAAATTAAAAACTGACAGTATGAACAATTTTTTGATGTACATCTAAAATATGATCAGTACCATTGACAGAAATGCATAAATTTTGAAAATCGGTTGATTTTTAGCTAAGTAATGGCTTCTCAAAGTTGCAAAAGTCTCATATTTTTAGACCAAATAACACGTTTTTTTCAATTTTTCACTTTCCTTGCCATATTTTTCGAAACATTTAATAAACCTTATATATCGATTTAAAGTATAATAAAACCCGTATCCAGAAATGCATAAATATGGAAAATCGGCTATGATGTGGAAAAGTTACGGTTCCTCAGAGATGAGGAAGATATTAATATTTGTTCAAAGCGATTATTTTGACCATTTATCACTATTGTGGTCATATTTTCTAAAATATTAGTCAAAATCATGTGTGGTAAAGTTTTTTTATACTCATTTTAATACCAGAAATCGATTGGGCACAAAACATTTCGTTTTAAAAATTTTCACTTTTTTGGCATTTTTGCTAGCAGTTAATATGCAAAATTTATCAAAAAATGGGTCAAAAATTAAATCTGAAAGTATTTTAATTTTTTGACGTAGACTCAAAATATGATAAACACCTTTGACAGAAATGCATAAATTTTGAAAATCGGTTGATTTTTAGCTAAGTAATGGCTTCTCAAAGTTGCAAAAGTCTCATTTTTTTAAACCAAATAAAACGTTTTTTTGAATTTTTCACTTTCCTTGCCATATTTTTCAAAACATTTAATAAACCTTATATATCGAATTAAAA
This sequence comes from Drosophila quadrilineata, assembly GCA_018150725.1. NCBI lineage: Eukaryota > Metazoa > Arthropoda > Insecta > Diptera > Drosophilidae > Drosophila > Drosophila quadrilineata. Next base: position 86,330 of record JAECWN010000198.1, on the reverse strand, counting down.
GTATAATAAAAGCCGTATCCAGAAATGCATAAATATGGAAAATCGGCTATGTTGTGGAAAAGTTACGGTTCCTCAGAGATGAGGAAGATATCAATATTTGTTTAAAACGATTATTTTGACCATTTATCACTATTGTGGTCATATTTTTTAAAATATGGGTTAAAATAAATATTTTTAATACCAGAAATCGATTGGGCACAAAAAATTCCGATTTTAAAATTTTCTCTTTTTGGCATTTTTGCTAGCAGTTAATATGCAAAATTGATCAAAAAATGGGTCAAAATTTAAGTCTGAAAGTATTTTAATTTTTTGACGTACATTCAAAATATGATAAACACCTTTGACAGAATTGCAAAAATTTTGAAATTCGGTTGATTTTTAGCTAAGTAATGGCTTCTCAAAGTTGCAAAAGTCTCATTTTTTTAAACCAAATAACACGTTTTTTTTTCAATTTTTTACTTTTTGCCATATTTTTCAAAACATGTAATAAACCTTATATACCGATTTGAAGTATAATAAAAGCCGTATCCAGAAATGAAAATGAGGAAAATCAGTTAAGTTATGGAAAAGTTATGGTTCCTCAAAGATGGGGAAGATATCAATTTTTGTTTAAAACGATGATTTTGTCCATTTATAACTATTGTGGCCATATTTTCTAAAATATGGGACAAAATCAAGTGTGGTAAATTTTTTTATACTCATTTTAATACCAGAAATCGATTGGGCACAAAAAATTCCGATTTTAAAATTTTCACTTTTTTGGCATTTTTGCTAGGAGTTAATGTGCAAAAATGGGTCAAAATTAAAAACTGACAGTATGAAGAATTTTTTGATGTACATTTAAAATATGATCAGTACCATTGACAGAAATGCAAAAATTTTGAAAATCGGTTGATTTTTAGCTAAGTAATGGCTTCTCAAAGTTGCAAAAGTCTCATATTTTTAAATCAAATAACACGTTTTTTTCAATTTTTCACTTTCCTTGCCATATTTTTCAAAACATTTAATAAACCTTATATACCGATTTGAAGTATAATAAAAGCCGTATCCAGAAACGCATAAATATGGAAAATCGGCTGTGTTGTGGAAAAGTTACGGTTCCTCAAAGATGGGGAAGCTATCAATTTTTGTTTAAAACGATGATTTTGTCCATTTATAACTATTGTGGCCATATTTTCTAAAATATGGGACAAAATCAAGTGTGGTAATGTTTTTTTTATACTCATTTTAATAGCAGAAATCGATTGGGAACAAAAAATTCCGATTTTAAAATTTTCGCATTTTTGCTAGTAGTTAATGTGCAAAAATGGGTCAAACTTTAAAATTGACAGTAAGAACAATTTTTTGGTGTACATTTTAAATATGATCAATACCATTGACAAATCGGTTTATTTTTAGCTAAGTTATGGCTTCTCAAAGTTGCAAAAGTCTAATTTTTTTAAACCAAATAACACGTTTATTTTTTTAAATTTTTCAATTTCCTTGCCATATTTTTCAAAACATGTAATAAACCTTATATACCGATTTGAAGTATAATGAAAGCCGTATCTAGAAATGCGAAAATGAGGAAAATCGGTTAAGTTATGTTAAAGTTATGGTTCCTCAGAGATGGGGAAGATATCAATTTTTGTTCAAAACGATGATTTTGTCCATTTATAACTATTGTGGCCATATTTTCTAAAATATGGGTCAAAATCAAGTGTGGTAAAGTTTTTTATACTCATTTTGATACCAAAAATCGATTGGGCACAAAAAATTCCGATATTAAAATTTTCACTTTTTTGGCATTTTTGCTAGGAGTTAATGTGCAAAAATGGTCAAAAAGTGGGTCAAAATTTAAAACTGACAGTAAGAACAATTTTTTGGTGTACATTTAAAATATGATCAATACCATTGACAGAAATGCATAAATTTTGAAAATCGGTTGATTTTTAGCTAAGTTATGGCTTCTGAAAGTTGCAAAAGTCTCATTTTTTTAAACCAAATAACACGTTTTTTTTCAATTTTTCACTTTCCTTGCCATATTTTTCAAAACATGTAATAAACCTTATGTACCGATTTACAGTATAATAATAGCCATATCCAGAAATGCATAAGTATGGAATATCGGCTTAGTTGTGGAAAGTTATGGTTCCTCAAAGATGAGGAGGATATCATTTTTTGTTGAAAATATTGACCAATTATCACTGTTTTTTGATGTACATTCAAAATATGATGAATATCATTGTTCAAGCATGAACATACATTGAATAATAAATATGTATTGATCTTATGACAGTAGGAACATATTTAATAAGATAAGAAACATATGCTGTCAATAGGCAAGTCAAGTACTTGTATCCTCAGCTCACATAAATTATGTAAGGCCTAAGCCACTTGAGTTGACAAAGGGTACTATTTACGACCGCTGGTATCAACAGAAACATCAATAAAAACATGTACGATTGACATAGGGTTCATGGGTCTCGTCAACCTAGTCCTAAAATAATGTTATGTGAAACTGCATGAGGGCCTATCAGTGTATAAGATAATATTATATAAATATTAAAAAATATCAGTCCGAGAATCACATTATATCACGATACTACGTGACGATTAGCCTATATACTAGTTCTAAGCACATAATTTGTACATAGCAATAAGTACCCGGAAAATGAAATAAAAGGAGAGCCGATCCTGAATCGGGAGTTCAGTTTCGGTTGGAAGTTTAGTTCATTACAACAACTCGACTCATCAGTTTCTTTACTTTGAGACTCTGATTAACATTTGGTCCTTCGAGACAATCTGTTGTTATCCCCCACCAGTGGTAAGAAACACAGATTATAGACCAGCGCCTGCATTACAAACAGGCTGCTAATTATAAAACAAGTCCTTATTGTTTCCCCCACCAGAGGTAAGAAACAAAGGATAATTATAACAAACTTCTTGCGCTCAATGTTAAAGAGGCAAGTTAATAAATTATCATTAAAAGAGCACCTAATAGTTGATTAAACTAAAGGGTGCCGATTTATGTTAATATTCTTTGCAGTGATAAAAAAAAAATCACTCACGGAAAGTGAAACCAGTGTCTGTCTTACAAACAGGCTGGTATAAATAATTAAAAAAATCACATTGTGTAGCGTGTCTGAGGCTTACATCGGACTTAAAAAAAAAACAGGAAGAGTATACGTGGACGAAGTGGAACACATCCAAAACGGACACCAAAGATAAAAATTGCCGGCTAAGGAATATCCACACGAGAGAGGATTTCATCGGAAAGGTCTACTACGAAGAGACCCAGCTACAAAGAATTCGACAGCATAGACGAGGAACTACTAACACCGACGAAGTTAGAAGTGTGCTCGCCGCTATAATTTTTTTTTTTAATTATATTAAGAAATTAAAAAGAATTGTAAGATGTTGTCGGAAGTGACCATTCAACTGCTATAAAAGCAGAGCGAGTTGGTAGGAGAGGTGGAGTTACTTAGGTCGAGTATAGTTACCAAAAGTTCTATTAAAAACTTGAGGATATTAAGTCTCGATTCATGGCAAATCATAAAAATTTGTTAAAAAAAGGAGTAGTGCAACATCAATATTTCACAGAGAAATATTATGATAGCACTCTTCTTAAAATTAAACAGATATTAGAGAAATATGCATGCTCAGAAGTGAAGATAACCCTGGAACTATGGCGATAGTTCAAGAAAAGAGTCCAATCATAATTGCACCCTTAGTTAAATTGGAAGAAAAATTTCGAGAATATATTCTAGATACGCAGAATAATTGCGAGCTAGAAGGGTCAATGATGCGCCAAGTACGCAGAAATAAGATTAATTTCTTATGGGAAAAAATTATAGATCTTTTTAAACTAATAAAGTCAAATGACTCAGCATTCGAAAGGGATTTGGGTGAGTTAGAGTTTGACAAAGATAATTGGATAGCAGCGTTAGAAATAGAGAGTCCAATTAAAACGGTAGTGTCGAAGGGAAGATCGGAGGATCTGCCGTCACTACCAAAATTGAAGATCAAGGAATTTTCTGGTTTAGTTAAGGAATGGGATCAGTATGTAGAATTATTCACAGAAATAGTTCACAACAGGGAGGACCTCTATTTAGCCTATAAATTTCATTACCTTAAAATGTCATTAAAAGGTGAAGCTAGAGAGATGGTCTCTCATTTATTGAAAGGATCTTTAGAGAACTGCAGTACCGTTTGGGAGTTGCTAACCAATATTAGGAAGGTTTTCTCGGATCAACTAAATAGGTTGATCGATAACAATTCAATGAAACAAGTAAAAAGTTTCATTGATACAATAAACGAGGCAACATACATAAGAAAGTCAAAAGGTAACCTATCCGATGAAACGGATATAATTTTCGCACAGCTGATATTACGCAAATTTAATCCTGAGGCGTTGCATCTGTATGAAAATCATGTAAAAAGAACAAATAATATCCAGCAGTTGTCCGATGTATTGAATTATTTAGACCAAAGACTTAGTTCATTAAGTTCAATTGGATTAGACAATTAGATTCCTGCTATTAATACAGAATGTTGTCCGCTTTGCAAAATACCTGGGCACCCGATAATTTAGCGATATGATAGCTCTCGGGCTCTTGGGCTATGCTCCAAATGCTTGAAAAATAGCAAGGGATGCTCTTGTGATCAACAATGTTTACTCTGCCATTAAGGCCATAATACGATGCTGCATCCCCCTAACATACAAAAAGAGGTAGAGGTAATACGTGTGTGGTCAAATGCGAAACTTTATTAGCAACTGCTCTAAATAAAGTTAAAGCAAGTACTGGGCAGTACGATACATTAAAAGCATTGATTGACACTGGGTCACAAGGTACTATGATTTCGGAGGAAGCTGCCCAGATACTGAAACTAACGAAAACCAAATCTGAGAGAAAAATAACTGGTGTATCGATCAAAAACGGCTGTACATCAAAATATAAGGTAGATTTAAATATATAAACACTGAGGGCTATTCTAAAAAGCCATTAAAAAATGAGGCAATTATTCTGCCTAAATTAATAAAATCACCGGACATTAAGTCGCATAATATAGACATGTCCAAATGGGAGAAATATAAATTAGCAGACCCGGGATTCAACGAAACAAATAGAATAGATGTTATTCTAGGAGCGGATATATATGCTCGTTTCATGAAAGGCGGGATTCGAAAAATTGACAGATTACTCGGACAGAATACTGAGTTCGGGGTGGTAATATCGGGCCGTATAAGACCAAAGGATTATGAAAATAAAGTCAAAATTCAATTGAATAAAATAAAATTTGAAGAAAAGGTATTAGCAAGTACAATTACATTTAAAAGAAAAAAATCCGATCACATCGAGGTAGATAAGTCAGAATCCAAAGTACCACAAAACCACCTTGAACTATCGCCTGAAAACCACTCAATTAATAATATTTTGTCAAGTAAAAAATTTAAAAAAATGAAGGAACCTAGATTTGATTGAAAAGATCCTGAGTTTCATCATCTTTCTGGGCATGCATCTGTAACTCGAACACTAATTGTATTGCTCATGCTAATAATATTGTATACAATAAAAAAATGTAATGTTCAAAAACAGTTAAGATCCTTAGTCTTTCCCGGATCTTAATATATATATACGTAAATATATACATACATTGTAAGAAATTCATTAAACAAAAAAAAAAAAAAAAAACATTTAATACAGTCCACTAAAAAGAAGAAAATACAAAAAACCTTGCCCCTCGGCAGGATGTTCAGGCATGAACAGGTATTAATTTAATGTTATACTGTTAAACAAACATAAAACTCAAAATTACACCGCTCACACCTTTCTTTTGGCCCTTGGCATAATGTTCAAGCATGAATATACATTAAATAATAAATATGTATTGATCTTAGGACAGTAGGAACATATTTAATAAGATAAGAAACATATGCTGTCAATAGGCAAGTCAAGTACTTGTATCCTCAGCTCACATAAATTATGTAAGGCCTAAGCCACTTGAGTTGACAAAGGGTACTATTTACGACCGCTGGTACCAACACAGAGATCAATAAAAACATGTACGATTGACATAGGGTTCATGGGTCTCGTCGACCTAGTCCTAAAATAATGTTATGTGAAACTGCATGAGGGCCTATTACTGTATAAGATAATATTATATAAATATTTGATGTGAGAAAATAAGCAATAAGTACCCAGAAAATGAAATAATAAAGGCGCCGATCCTGAATCGGGAGTTCAGTTTCGGTTGGAAGTTCAGTTCAGTACAACATCTCGACTCATAAGTTTCTTTACTTTGAGACTCTGATTAACAACCATTGACAGAAATGCAAAAATTTTGAAAATCGGTTGATTTTTAGCTAAGTTATGGCTTCTCAAAGTTGCCGAAGTCTTAATTTTGTGAACCAAGTAACACGTTTTATTTTCAGTTTTTCACTTTCCTTGCCATATTTTTCGAAACATTTAATAAACCTTATATACCGATTTAATGTATAATAAAAGCCGTATCCAGAAATGCATAAATATGGAATCTCGGCTAAGTTGTGGAAAAGTTATGGTTCCTCAGAGATGGGGAAGATATCAATATTTGTTCAAAACGACTATTTTGACCATTTATAACTCTTGTGGCCATATTTTCTTAAATATGGTTCAAAATCAAGTGTGGTAAAGTTTTTTTTATACTCATTTTAATACCAGAAATCGATTGGGCACAAAAAATTCCGATTTTAAAATTTTCACTTTTTTGGCATTTTTACTAGAAATTAAAGTGCAAAAATTGTCAAAAAAATGGGTCAAATATTGAATCTGAAAGTATTTTAATTTTTTTGACATAGATTCAAAACATGACAAATACCATTGACAGAAAATCGGTTGAATTTTAGCTAAGTTATGGCTTTTCAAAGTTGTAATTGTCTCCATTTTTTAAACCAAAAACACGTTCTTTTCAATTTTCTACTTCCTTGCCAAATTTTACAAAACATGTAATAAACCTTATATACCGATTTAAAGAATAATAAAAGTCGTATCCAGAAATGCGAAATTGAGGAAAATCAGCTAAGTTGTGGAAAAGTTATGGTTCCTCAAAGATGGGGAAGATATCAATTTTTGTTTAAAACGATGATTCTGTCCATTTATAACTATTGTGGCCATATTTTCTAAAATATGGGTCAAAATCAAGTGTGGTAAAGTTTTTTTATACTCATTTTAATATCATAAATCGATTGGGCACAAAACATTCCGATTTTAAATTTTTCACTTTTTTGGCATTTTTGCTAGGAGTTAATGTGCAAAATTTGTCAAAAAATGGGTCAAATATTAAAACTAAAAGTATTTTAATTTTTTGACGTGGATTCAAAATATGAGTTTTTTGCTAGGAGTTAATGTGCAATAATGGTCAAATAATGGGTCATAATTTAAAACTGACAGTAAGAACAATCTTTTGATGTACATTTAAAATAAGATCGATACCATTGACAGAAATGCATTAATTTTGAAATTTGGTTGATTTTTAGCTAAGTTATGGCTTCTCAAAGTGGCCGAAGTCTCAATTTTGTGAGCCAAATAGAACGTTTTTTTCAATTTTTACTTCCTTGCAAAATTTTACAGAACATGTAATAAACCTTATGTAGCGATTTTAAGTATAATAAAAGCCGTATTCAGAAATGCATAAATATGGAAAATCGGCAAAGTTGTGGAAAAGTTATGGTTCCTCAAAGAAGGGGAAAATATAAATTTTTGTTTAAAACTATGATTTTGTCCATTTATCACTATTGTGGCCATATTTTCTAAAATATGGGTCAAAATCAAGTGTAGTAAAGTTTTTTTATACTCATTTTAATACCAGAAATCGATTGGGCACAAAAAATTCCGATTTTAAAATTTTCACTTTTTTGGCATTTTTGCTAGGAGTTAATGTGCAAAATTTGTCAAAAAATGGGTCAAATATTAAAACTGAAAAAATTTTAATTTTTTTGACGTAGATTCAAAACATGATAAATACCATTGACAGAAAATCGGTTGAGTTTTAGCTAAGTTATGGCTTCTCAAAGTTGCAAATGTCTCCATTTTTTAAACCAAACACACGTCTTTTTTCAATTTTTTACTTCCCTGCCATATTTTACAAAACATATAATAAAACTTATATACCGATGAAAAGTATAATAAAATCCGTATTCAGAAATGCATAGATATGGAAAATCGGCTAAGTTGTAAAAAGTTATGGGTCCTCAGAGATAAGGAAGATATCAATATTTGTTCAAAACGATGATTTTGACCATTTATCACTATTTTGGTCATACCTTCTATGGGTCAAAATAAAGTGTGGTAAAGTTTTTTTATACTCATTTTAATACCAGAAATCGATTGGGCACAAAAAATTCCGATTTTAAAATTTTCACTTTTTTGGTTATTTTTGCTAGGAGTTAATATGCAAAATTTGTCAAAAAATGGGTCAAAAAACAAAACTGAAAGTATTTTAATTTTTTGACGTAGATTCAAAATATGGAATACACCATTGACAGAAACGCAAAAATTTTGAAAATCTGTTGATTATTAGCTAAGTTATGGCTTCTCAAAGTTACAAATGTCTCCAGTTTTAAACCAAAATCAGGTTTTTTTTTTTTAAATTTTCACTTTCCTTGCCATATTTTTCAAAACATGTAATAAACCTTATATACCGATTTGAAGTATAATAAAAGCCGTATCCAGAAATGCATAAATATGGAAAATCGTCTAAGTTGTGGAAAAGTTATGGTTCCTCAAAGATGGGGAAGATATCAATTTTAGTTTTAAATGATGAATATGTCCATTTATAACTATTGTGGCCATATTTTCTTAAATATGGGTCAAAATCAAGTGTGGTAAAGTTTTTTTATACTCATTTTGATCGATTGGGCACAAAAAATTCCGTTTTAAAATTTTCACTTTTTTGGCATTTTTGCTAGGAGTTAATGTGTAAAAATGGTCAAAAAATGGGTCAAAAATTAAATCTGAAAACATTTTAATTTTTTGACGTAGTGTTGAGTGTCGTGGAGGTTTAAACAACTTGTTTGATTTTTATTTTGAGCTACCTTGATTGTTGCTCTATTTATTTATTTGAGGGAGCAAGCCTTTATTGTTGCTTCCCCCGAAGGTCAAGAATAAGTGCTTTTCAATTTGTACAAGCGCTCCTTATATACTATGCGTAGGTTGCGCAGCGCTGCTGCTGAGATCGGCAGTAGAGCGACTGCGTTGGGACACCTGCATCGATGTGAAATGGACCACAGATAGAAGTAACGGTAAGCTGCCGATATTGCAGAGAATTCTGCTTATTACTGCTTTGAACTGCTTAGGGCAGTGTCGCGCGCTTACTCTCCGTTATCTCTATCGGTGGTTCCTCTTTTAGGCAATGCTGAGTGGTGCTGTTGTGTGCGCACATATGCTGGCTTGTGTGAGCCTATATGAGTACAGTATACATTCGAGATATGTGTACACTACAGTATGTACACGATATATGATATTGATGTGATATAAAATATGCGCACACTACATCTCCCTCCTTTTTGAAAAATAACGTAATTATTGTAGTTATTTTTAGTCGATAGAAAATTCAAATTAGATTTTTATTTTCGTTCTGGTGTCTTTATAAAATTTTTGAATATATTTGCTTTTAATGTTTTTTTTTTCGTTTGGACTATTATTAAATTTATTTGCTTTATGAATAAAAGGTTTTAAGTCTATCCTTATGCACTATTGGTTTTTTATGTTTGCTATTAGATATAGTTATATTGTCGTTCTTACCGATATTATTTACAGAATAGGGCCCCGTATACTTGTACTCTAACTTATGTCCTATTTCATTCCTTAGTAATACCTTATCCCCTAGTTTGAATTCAAAGTTTAAACAGTATTTTTGTTTCTGTTTGTTTAGTTCTAGCATTGTTCTAGCTCTTTTGTACGCTTGTTCTAGCCTAAATTTTGTATCTTTCGCATAGTCATCTATATTATAAACGGTTCTATTTTATCTATTTTATTAAAATTGTTCGGTAAGTTTGATGTTCTTCCGTAAACCAGCTCGTTCGGACAGTAGTTATGTGCCATAGAGGGTGTTGTGTTAAAACAAAATACGAAATACCTTATCTATACCTCCCAATCTGCTTCTTTTTCTTCTTTTTCAATTAATTTGGTCACCGTCTTGAGTAGCGCTACTCTTAATTCTTTTAATATTTCATTGCCCATTAATTTAAAAGTTTCTATTGATATATTTTCAAAGATCTTTTTGCTCGGTGCCACTTTGAGTTGGCTGATATTGAGTATACCGGCTTTCTTTTCAAGCCTTTGGAAAAACTGACCTAAGTCGCGAATTCCATTGGTGTACATATCGCTAACATCAATTCTTGCTATAATTTTTCTACCATGTTTAAATAAACATTTCGAATCTGTTATTCGCAAGGTCACTACTTTTCGTACCTCGTCATTAACTATGACTTCGTATACGTTAGGCTGAGAAGCTTTATTTCTAGTTTGCCCAGGCAAATCTAGTTTTTCTGATCCTGCGCAGGAATTTTGCTGTTTACTTTGATTTCGTGTAGTGACTTTTTTAATATAATTAGTTATTTCTTTCAAATCTTTAATAGTTATTCTGGATAGTGCATCCGCTTCTTAATTATCTTTGCCCTTTAGATACTCTACCGTGAAATTATATTCCTCTAATTCGAGCCTTATACGTGTCAGTTTAGAACTAGGATTGACCATAGAAAATAGGTATGTTAATGGTCTGTGATCTGTTTTAACAGTAAAATGCTTCCCATAAGTATATGGTCTAAAGTGCGTTATTGCCCAATGAATTGCTGCTAATTCCTGTTCAGTTGTACTCTTGTTACTTTTACCATTTGTGAATGATCTAGATGCGAATGCTATTGGAAGTTGGAGTCCATTAGTGTTTTGAGTTAAAACTGCTTCACATGCTTTCTTACTTGCTTCTGTTATTATACAAAATTCTTTAGTGAAGTCTGGATATTGCAAAAGAGTTGGTTGGATTAACTGAGATTTGAGATGCATAAAAGCGTTTTGACAATCTTCAGTCCATTCAAATGGAACATTCTTTTTACATAATCTAGTTATGCGCCGTGAATAGTCAGCGAAGTTTCTGATAAATCGTCTGTAATTATTGCAGAATGCAATGAAAGGTCTAGCGCTGTCATGTGTCATGTGGTACTGGGTAGTTTTTTATGACGTCATACTTCTTTTCATCGGGTAGTATTCCCTTATCTGTGCATTTATGTCCTAAGAACGTGCATGAAAAATTCACATTTTTCCTGAACTTCAGGTTGTATTTCCTACATGTTTCGAAAACGTCTGTTAGGTTTTTAGTCATATGTTTTTCGGAACAACTATTAAGTCATCCATATAAAGGAATGCTTGACAAGCATCAAGTACAGAGAATGCTATTGTCATCATTCTTTGGAAAGAATTCGGCGCTATTTTTAATCTAAACGGTAATCGCGTGAAGCGATAGGAGCCATTGCTCGTTGAAAAAGACGTAATATCCCTGGAACTATCTTCGAGTTCAATTTGATGAAAACCTGACATTAGATCAAGGCAAGAAAAATATTTTGCTCTTCCTAATTGATCAAGAATGTCATCGATTCTTGGAAGTGGGAATTTATCAGAGAGCAATTTTTTATTAATTTGGCGGTAATCTATCACCAATCTCCATTTTTTTTATATTAGATTCTGGATTGGATTTCTTTGGAACTAGTAATAGTGGGCTATTGTACTGTGATACTGATGGCTCTACTATTTTGTCGTTAATTAATTTTTGAACCTGGTTTTTAATTTCGTTTTTTTGACTATGAGGACTTCGGTAGTTTTTTACGTATACTGGTTCATCATCTTTCAATATTAGCTTTTGTTTATAAAAATTATTCGTCGTAGTTGGTTCGGTTTCTAATCCGAATATGTCTGTATAAATCGTGCATAGCTCTTTTAGCTTTATCTTAAATTGTGGTGGGAAATTTTTAATTAATCGAGACATGACTTCCTCTTTCCTGCTTTCATTAGCTGTTTGAACTATATCATAGTTCGAAAGTGACTCAAATTTGACATTGCTTATATTAACTATTTGATCTGTATTAGTTGTGTTCAATAATCGGACAAATGCGTTATTAGTGCTTGCTACTAAATTGTTTGGCCTGATTATAAGCCAATCTTCTGTTGGCTGAAAGTCCAGTTGGCAGTTAAATTTCCTTATAAAGTCAATACCGATTATTCCATCACACGGGATTGCAAATTTTTGAGTTACTATATAAAAACTGTGTGGAATTATATATTTATCTGTCTGTATCTCAATGTGAATTAATCCCCTGGATTTTATAATTTCTTGGCTTATACCTTGGCTAATACCTTGGTATTATTATTTTCTATATTGCAGAAATAATCAGAGTTTTCTTTTAGTATAGAGATGTCTGCTCCTGTATCGATTAAAAATGTCAACTGTTTCCCTGTAGCTATATGAGTAAATGACACAAATATATTTTGGCTAAGATTGATGGTGTGAACTTTCTTTTTTCTTACTGCTGTGTATCTAAAGGTCGTTGCGAGTTTCCCGGGTTATCGTGGGCAACTCGGACATTGCTGTGCCGGTTATTTTGGCTATTAGGATTGTTCTGTCCTCTACTAGAGTTTTGTCTCATATGACTTCGCCTATAACCTCCTCTGCCCTGTCGTTTATTTGCATATAATACAGTGCTTGCACTTCCTGTCATTTGGGTGCTGCAGTGTATATATATTGTAATAGCTTCGTTCATAGTTTTGAATGAGCCTGCTTCTAAAATAGTTTGCAATCTGCCATTTTCACAATTTTTAATGATTGTGTTAATGGCTTCTTTGGTACTAAAAGAGTCAGCATGTTCAGGGTTTAAACCTTCGTCGATGTATGAGGCTTCCAACAGTTTACGCAGAGACTCTATCTCATTCGTAAACTGAGTTGCTGTTTTGCCTTTTTGATGCACATCTGCCAGTTTGGCCTTGATAACGTCCGAAGATTCTCCTACAATTGTGGCTTGAAGCTTAGCAATTATTCCTGTGATTGTTGTCTCGTTTTGTATTCTATATAATGTAGAACCTATTACTTTTGATTTTATTACTTCTGTTGCTATGTTTTCATAAGGTCCCTTTGTTAAATCGACTAATTTAATTGCAGTTATGAATCGTTGTAGATGGATTTTCTTTCCATCAAATTCAGGTACTGCTTGAGAAATGTCCTTTATGTATGACCTTTGAGCGGTTACTTCCATAATGCTTGTTTTTTCTATATTTGACGTGGTGGCTATTTCTGCATATAGACCTACTGGGTCGCTATCTGGCGAATCAAGATCGCTAAAAACGGCTGGGATGGTCAGACTTCTTAAATCTTTTTCCTCTATTTCTGAGTTTGCGAACTCAAACTCAGCTGTTTCAGATAGGTCAATCTTAGTTGATTCTGCTAATGTGGGTTCGTCAAATGGAGTGTTAAGTATATTCGGTAAAGTTATATCTAAATTATACCTATTTTTGACCGAAATTAAATTTGCTCTAAACCTGATTAGCCCTGCTGAAAATTGTGACCAATTATTGGTTGTTATACTTTCTTTATGCTCGTATATTAACTGTCTGGATTGAATCCAATGATTGATACATTCGATTAATATACTCGCGTGTTTCTTAATTGTCTGCGGCTGTATTTCCCTATTTTGCGTTAGGCATTTAAATTATTTATCAAATCTCTGTCTGATACCTAAAATGTTTGATAATATTTCTTCCATTTAAAAGAAATCCTATTCATAATCCTATTCATATTCATAATTTTCAGTAAGTAGTCCATAATATTATCATTTTCAAAATTTTTATTTATATTTTTTTTATGTTTTTTTCTTATTTATATTTATGTATTTGTATGTATGCCTTAATTTAATTATATTAACTAATTTAAATTTTATTTTTCAAGTACGTGTCCTAAATATCTAGTTTTATATAAGTATATTAAATCCTATTTTTTTTCATTATTCACATTTTCTATTCCTACTTTTTGTGTGGCTTCACAGGCCTCACCCTAATCGGGCAACCATATGTGTTGCTCAATTTAACAATAATTATTATGTTTTATTGTTAGTAAAAAAAATCGGTGTACGCTCTTTTAAGCGCTGTCGGGCTGTGATGGGGCACCGGTGCGGGCAGCACAGGCGAGTACACAATGCGGTGTGAAGGGTCCTCCGCAGTCCTTAGGGCAGACCTTCTTCTGCTTTGTTGCTATGACGTCTTTTGCGATGTTTTTTTTATAATTTTTTGTGTATTTTCGTTTTTGTTTTTTTTGTCGAGATGCGAGATTTAGTTTTATGTCTTCTAGCTCGTTGTGTAGTTTGACCGACGTAATCCACGACACTTGTGTGTCATTTAATAATTTCAGCAGCTCGGCCTTTCGAGCTTTAAGGCGAAGAACTACTCCGCTTCTTTTGGCGCACATAATTGAATTTTGACTTTGCTGCCGCAGTTGTTGTTATTGTTGTTGCCTTTTGCCGCTACTGTTGTTGTTGTTGGCTTCTGCTGCTGCAGTTGTTGTTATTGTTGTTGCCTTTTGCCGCTACTGTTGTTGTTGTTGTTGTTTTTTTTTTTTAATTTGTGGACTTTTTAATTTTTATAATTTATTAATTTGTCACGGTCGCCATGTTGAGTGTCGTGGAGGTTTAAACCACTTGTTTGATTTTTATTTTGAGCAACCTTGATTGTTGCTCTATTTATTTATTTGAGGGAGCAAGCCTTTATTGTTGCTTCCCCCGAAGGTCAAGAATAAGTGCTTTTCAATTTGTACAAGCGCTCCTTATATACTATGCGTAGGTTGCGCAGCGCTGCTGCTGAGATCGGCAGTAGAGCGACTGCGTTGGGACACCTGCATCGATGTGAAATGGACCACAGATAGAAGTAACGGTAAGCTGCCGATATTGCAGAGAATTCTGGTTATTACTGCTTTGAACTGCTTAGGGCAGTGTCGCGCGCTTACTCTCCGTTATCTCTATCGGTGGTTCCTCTTTTAGGCAATGCTGAGTGGAGCTGTTGTGTGCACACATATGCTGGCTTGTATGTGTCTATATGAGTACAGTATACATTCGAGATATGTGTACACTACAGTATGTACACGATATATGATATTGCTGTGATATAAAATATGCGCACACTACAGTAGATTCAAAATATGATAAATACCATTGACAGAAATGCAAAAATGTTGCAAATCGGTTCATTTTTAGCTAAGTTATGGCTTCTCAAAGTTGCAAAGGTCTCTATTTTTTAAACCAAAAACACGTTGTTTTCAATTTATCACTTTGCCAGATTTTTCAAGACCTATAATAAACCTTAAAGTATAATAAAAGCCGAATCCAGAAATGCATAAATGAGCAAAATTGGCTAAGTTTTGGAAAAGTTATGGTTCTTCAAAGATGAGGAAGATATTATTTTTTGTTAAAAAAGATTAAATTGACAATTTATCACTATTTTTTGTTGTACATTCAAACTATGATCAATACCATTGACAGAAATGCATTAATTTTCAAAATCGGTTGATTTTTAGCTAAGTTATGGTTTCTCAAAGTTGCCGAAGTCTCAATTTTGTGAACCAAATAGCACGTTTTTTTTTTCAATTTTTACTTCCTTGCCAAATTTTACAAAACATGTAATAAACCTTATGTAGCGATTTAAAGTATAATAAAAGCCGTATTCAGAAATGCCTAAATATGGAAAGTCGGCTTAGTTGTGGAAAAGTTATGGTTCCTCAAAGATGGGGAAGATATCAATTTTTGTTTAAAACGATGATTTTGTCCATTTATAACTATTGTGGCCATATTTTCTAAAATATGGGTCAAAATCAAGTGTACTAAAGTTTTTTATACTCATTTTAATACCAGGAATCGATTGGGCACAAAAAATTCCGATTTTAAAATTTTCGCTTTTTTGGCATTTTTGTTAGGAGTTAATGTGCAAAAATTGTCAAAAAATGGGTCAAAAATTGAAACTGAAAAAATTTTAATTTTTTTGACGTAAATTCAAATTATGATAAATACCATTGACAGAAAATCGGTTGAATTTTAGCTAAGTTATGGCCTCTCAAAGTTACAAATGTCTCATTTCTTTAAACCAAAAACACGTTTTTTTTCAAATTTTTTCTTCCTTGCCAAATTTTACAAAACATGTAATAAAACTTATATACCGATTTAAAGTATAATAAAAGACGTATCCAGAAATGCATAAATATGGAAAATGGGCTAAGTTGTGGAAAAGTTATGGTTCCTCACAGATAAAAAGATATCAATATTTGTTTAAAACGATGATTTTGACTATTTATCACTATTGTGGCCATATTTTCTAAAATATGGGTCAAAATCAAGTGTAGTAAAGTTTTTTTTATACTTATTTTAATACCAGAAATCGATTGGGCACAAAAAACTCAGATTTTAAAATTTTAATATGAGTTAATATGCCAAAATGGTCAAAAAATGGTTCAAAAATTAAATCTGAAAATATTTTAATTTTTTTGACGTAGATTCAAAATATGATAAATACCATTGACAGAAATGTAAAAATTTTAAAAATCGGTTGATTTATAGCTCAGTTATGGCTTCTTAAAGTTGCAAAGGTCTCTATTTTTTCTAATTGGACTAAATTTCCAATTGGACCTAAATTCTAATAAGACCCAAATTCCAATTGGACCCAAATTCCAAGTGGACCAATTTAAAAAATTAACCCAATTTTCAATTTGACCCATTTTCCAATTGGACCCAATTTTCAATTGGACCCAATTTCCAATTGGACCCAATTTTCAATTGGACCCAATTTCCAATTGGACCCAATTTTCAATTGGACCCAATTTTCAATTGGACCCAATTTTCACAATTGGACCCAATTTCCAATTGGACCCAATTTCCAATTGGACCCAATTTTCAATTGGACACAATTTCCAATTGGACCCAATTTTCAATTGGACCCAATTTCCAATTGGACACAATTTCCAATTGGACCAATATAGAAAATTGACCCAACTACCAAAGTTGGTATTGAATTTACAAAGTTGGGTTAATTTTGGACCAACTTCGTTGGGATAATTGAGGATTTCCAATTGGACCCAAATTCCAACTTTACCCATATTTCAATTGGACCCAAATTCCAATTGGACCAACTTCGAAAATTATCCCAACTTAAAAAAATTAGTATTGCATTTTCGAAGTTGGGATAATTTTGGACCAACTTCGAAAATTATCCCAACTTAAAAAATTAGTATTGCATATTCGAAGTTGGGATAATTTTGGACCAACTTCGAAAATTATCCCAACTTCGAAATTCCAATTGAACCCAAATTCCAATTGGACCCAAATTCCAAGTGGACCAATTTAAAAAATTAACCCAACTGCCAAAATTGGTATTGAATTTTCAAAGTTGGGTTAATTTTGGACCAACTTCGTTGGTATAATTTTGGATTTCCAATTGGACCCAATATCCAATTGGACCCAATTTCCAATTGGATCCAATTTCCAATTGGACCCAAATTCCAACTGGACCCAAATTTCAATTGGACCCAAATTCCAATTGGACCAACTTCGAAATTATCCCAACTTAAAAAAATTAGTATTGCATTTTCGAAGTTGGGATAATTTTGGACCAACTTCGAAAATTATCCCAACTTAAAAAAAAAGAATTGCAATTTCGAATTTGGGATAATTTTGGACCAACTTCGAAAATTATCCAAACTTCGAAATTCCAATTGAACCCAAATTCCAATTGGACCCAAATTCCAATTGTACCAATTTAAAAAATTAACCCAACTACCAAAGTTGGTATTGAATTTTCAAAGTTGGGTTAATTTTGGACCAACTTCGTTGGGATAATTTAGGATTCCAATTGGACCCAATATCCAATTGGACCCAATTTCCAATTGGACCCAAATTCCAATTTCCAATTGGACCCAATTTCTAATTGGACCCAATTTCCAATTGGACCCAATTTCCAATTGGACCCAATTTCCAATTGGACCCAATTTCCAATTGGACCCAATTTCCAATTGGACCCAATTTCCAATTGGACCCAATTTCCAATTGGACCCAATTTCCAATTGGACCCAATTTCCAATTGGACCCAATTTCCAATTGGACCCAATTTCCAATTGGACCCAATTTCCAATTGGACCCAATTTCCAATTGGACCCAATTTCCAATTGGACCCAATTTCCAACTGGACCCAATTTCCAATTGGACTCAATTTCCAATTAGACCCAATTTCCAATTGGACCCAAAGTCCAATTTGACCCGAATTCCAATTGGACTAACTTCGAAAATTATACCAACTTAAGAAAATTAGTATTGCATTTTCGAAGTTGGGATAATATTGGACAAACTTCGAAAATTATCCCAAGTTCCAAAATTAGTATTGCGATTTCCAATTTCCAATTGGACCCAATTTCCAATTGGACCCAATTTCCAATTGGACCCAATTTCCAATTGGACCCAATTTCCAACTGGACCCAATTTCCAATTGGACCCAATTTCCAATGGGACCCAAATTCCAACTTATCCCAACTTCGAAAATGCAATACTAGTTTTTTAAGTTGGGATAATTTTCGAAGTTGGTCCAAAATTATCCCAACTTCGAAAATTATCCCAACTTCCAAATTCCAATTCGATCCAAATTCCATTTGGACCAATTTAAAAAAATGAGCAAACTACCAATATTGGCATTGAATTTTTAAAGTTGGGTATAATTTTGGTCCAACTTCGTTGGTATAATTTAGAACCAACTTCGAAAATTGTCCCAACTTCTAAAATCCAATTGGAGCCAAATTCCAATTGGACCCATAGTCCAATTTGACCCGAATTCCAATTGGACTAACTTCGAAAATTTTACCAACTTAAGAAAATTAGTATTGCATTTTCGAAGTTGGGATAATATTGGACAAACTTCGAAAATTATCCCAAGTTCCAAAATTAGTATTGCATTTTCGAAGTTTGGATAATATTGGACCAACTTCGAAAATTTTCTCAACTTCCAAATTCCAATTGGACCCAAATTCTAATTGGACCCATATTCCAATTGGACAATTTAGAAAATTGACCCAACTACCAAAATTGGTATTGAATTTTCAAAGTTGGGTTAATTTTGGACCAACTTCGTTGGGATAATTTAGGACCAGCTTCGAAAATTTTCCCAACTTCCAAATTCCAATTGGACCCAAATTCCAATTGGACAATTTAGAAAATTGACCCAACTACCAAAATTGGTATTGAATCTTCAAAGTTGGGTTAATTTTGGACCAGCTTCGTTGGGATAATTTAGGACCAACTTTCAAAATTGTCCCAACTTCTAAATTCCAATTGGACCCAATTTCCAATTGGACCCAATTTCCAATTGGACCCCATTTCCAATTGGACCCAATTTCCAATTGGACCCAATTTCATTCTATTGGACCAACTTCGAAAATTATCCCAACTTTCAAATTCCAATTGGACCCAAATTCTAATTGGACCCAAATATCAATTGGACAATTTAGAAAATTGACCCAACTACCAAAATTGGTATTGAATTTTCAAAGTTTGGCTAATTTTGGACCGACTTCGTTGGGATTATTTAGGACCAACTTTGAAAATTGTCCGAATTTCTAAATTCCATTTGGACCCAAATTCCAATTGGATCCAATCTCCAATTGGACTTATTTCCAATTGGTCCAACTTCGAAAATTATCCCAACTTAAGAATATTAGTATTGCATTTTCGAAGTTGGGATAATATTGAACCAACTTCGAAAATTATCCCAACATCCAAAATTAGTATTGCATTTTCGAAGTTGGGATATTTTTGGACATACTTCGAAAATTATCACAACTTCCAAATTCCAATTGGACCCAAATTCCAATTTGGATCCGAAATCCAATTGGACCCAATTTCCAATTGGACCAACTTCGAAAATTATCCCAACTTAAGAAAATTAGTATTGCATTTTCGAAGTTGGGATAATATTGGACCAACTTCGAAAATCATCCCAACTTCTAAAATTAGTATTGCATTTTCGAAGTTGGGATAATTTTGGACATACTTCGAAAATTATCACAACTTCCAAATTCCAATTGGACCCAAATTCCAATTGGTCCTAAATTCCAATTGGACCAATTTCCAATTGGACCCAAATTCCAATTGGACCAATTTCCAATTGGACCCAAAGTCCAATTTGACCCAAATTCCAATTGGACCCAATTTCCAATTGGATCCGAAATCCAATTGGACCCAATTTCCAATTGGACCAACTTCGAAAATTATCCCAACTTAAGAAAATTAGTATTGCATTTTTGAAGTTGGGATAATATTGGACAAACTTCGAAAATTATCCCAACTTCCAAAATTAGCATTGCATTTTAGAAGTTGGGATAATATTGGACCATCTTCGAAAATTATCTCAACTTCCAAATTCCAATTGGACCCAAATTCTAATTGGACCCATTTTCCAATTGGACAATTTAGAAAATTGACCCAACTACCAAAATTGGTATTGAATTTTCAAAGTTGGGTTAATTTTGAACCAACTTTGTTGGGATAATTTTGGACCAACTTCGAAAATTATCCCAACTTCCAAATTCCAATTAGACCCAAATTCCAATTGGACAATTTAGAAAATTGACCCAACTACCAAAATTGGTATTGAATTTTCAAAGTTGGGTTAATTTTGGACCAACTTCGTTGGGATAATTTAAGACCAACTTTCAAAATTGTCCCAACTTCTAAATTCCAATTGGACCCAATTTCCAATTGGACCCAATTTCCAATTGGACCCAATTTCCAATTGGACCCAATTTCCAATTGGACCCAATTTCCAATTGGACCCAATTTCCAATTGGACCAATTTCCAATTGGACCCAAAGTGCAATTTGACCCAAATTCCAATTGGACCCAAATTCCAATTGGACCAACTTCGAAAATTATCCCAACTTAAGAAAATTAGTATTGCATTTTCGAAGTTGGGATAATATTGGACCAACTTCGAAAATCATCCCAACTTCCAAAATTAGTATTGCATTTTCGAAGTTGGGATAATTTTGGACCTACTTCGAAAATTATCACAACTTCCAAATTCCAATTGGACCCAAATTCTAAATGGACCCAAATTCCAATTGGACAATTTAGAAACTTGACCCAACTACCAAAATTGGTATTGAATTTTCAAAGTTGGGCTAATTTTGGACCGACTTCGTTGGCATAATTTAGGACCAACATTGAAAATTGTCCGAACTTCTAAATTCCAATTGGATCCAATTTCCAATTGGACCCAATTTCCAATTGGACCCAATTTCCAATTGGACCCAATTTCCAATTGGACCCAATTTCCAATTGGACCCAATTTCCAACTGGACCCAATTTCCAATTGGACCCAATTTCCAATTGGACCCAATTTCCAATTGGACTCAATTTCCAATTAGACCCAATTTCCGATTGGACCCAATTTCCGATTGGACCCAATTTCCAATTGTACCGAATTTCCAATTGGACCCAAATTCCAACTGGACCAACTTCGAAAATTATCCCAACTTAAAAAATTAGTATTGCATTTTCGAAGTTGAGATAATTTTCGAAGTGGGTCCAAAATTATCCAAACTTCGAAAATGCAATACTAGTTTTTTAAGTTGGTATAATTTTCGAAGTTGGTCCAGTTGGAATTTGGGTCCAATTAAAAATTCGGTCCAATTGGAAATTGGGTCCAATCGGAATTTTTAAAGTTGGGTATAATTTTGGTCCAACTTCGTTGGGATAATTTAGAACCAACTTCGAAAATTGTCCCAACTTCTAAAATCCAATTGGAGCCAAATTTCAATTGGACCCAAAGTCCAATTTGACCCGAATTCCAATTGGACTAACTTCGAAAATTATACCAACTTTCAAATTCCAATTGGACCCAAATTCTAATTGGACCCAAATATCAATTGGACAATTTAGAAAATTGACCCAACTACCAAAATTGGTATTGAATTTTCAAAGTTGGGCTAATTTTGGACCGACTTCGTTGGGATAATTTAGGACCAACTTTGAAAATTGTCCGAACTTCTAAATTCCATTTGGACCCAAATTCCAATTGGACCCAATCTCCAATTGGACTTATTTCCAATTGGTCCAACTTCGAAAATTATCTCAACTTAAGAAAATTAATATTGCATTTTCGAAGTTGGGATAATATTGAACCAACTTCGAAAATTATCCCAACATCCAAAATTAGTATTGCATTTTCGAAGTTGGGATATTTTTGGACCAACTTCGAAAATAATCACAACTTCCAAATTCCAATTGGACTCAAATTCCAATTGGACTAATTTCCAATTGGACCCAAATTCCAATTGGACCAACTTCGAAAATTATCTCAACTTAAGAAAATTAATATTGCATTTTCGAAGTTGGGATAATATTGAACCAACTTCGAAAATTATCCCAACATCCAAAATTAGTATTGCATTTTCGAAGTTGAGATAATTTTGGACATACTTCGAAAATTATCACAACTTCCAAATTCCAATTGGACCCAAATTCTAAATGGACCCAAATTCCAATTGGACAATTTAGAAAATTGATCCAACTACCAAAATTGGTATTGAATTTTCAAAGTTGGGTTTATTTTGGACCGACTGCGTTGGTATAATTTAGGACCAACTTTGAAATTTGTCCGAACTTCTAAATTCCAATTGGACCCAATTACCAATTGGACCCAAACTCCAATTGGACTAATTTCCAATTGGTCGAACTTCGAAAATTATCCCAACTTAAGAAAATTAGTATTGCATTTTCGAAGTGGGGATAATATTGGACCATCTTCGAAAATTATCTCAACTTCCAAATTTCAATTGGACCCAAATTCTAATTGGACCCAAATTCCAATTGGACCCAATTTCCAATTGGACCCAATTTCCAAATGGACCCAATTTCCAATTAGACCCAACTTCCAACTGTACCCGAATTCCAATTGGACCAACTTCGAAAATTATCCCAACTTAAGAAAATTAGTATTGCATTTTCGAAGTTGGGATAATATTGGACCAACTTAGAAAATTATCCCAACATCCAAAATTAGTATTGCATTTTCGAAGTTGGGATAATTTTGGACCAACTTCGAAAATTATCCCATCTTAAAAAATTAGTATTGCATTTTCGAAGTTGGGATAATTTTGGACCAACTTCGAGAATTATCCAAACTTCCAAATTCCAATTGAACCCAAATTCCAATTGGACCCAAATTCCAATTGGACCAATTTCCAATTGGACCCAAATTCCAATTGGACCAATTTCCAATTGGACCCAAAGTGCAATTTGACCCAAATTCCAATTGGACCCAATTTCCAATTGGACCCGAAATCCAATTGGACCCAATTTTCAATTGGACCAACTTCGAAAATCATCCCAACTTCCATAATTAGTATTGCATTTTCGAAGTTGGGATAATTTTGGACCTATTTCGAAAATTATCACAACTTCCAAATTCCAATTGGACCCAAATTCCAATTGGACAATTTAGAAACTTGACCCAACTACCAAAATTGGTATTGAATTTTCAAAGTTGGGCTAATTTTGGACCGACTTCGTTGGGATAATTTAGGACCAACTTTGAAAATTGTCCGAACTTCTAAATTCCAATTGGACCCAAATTCCAATTGGACCCAATTTCCAATTGGACCCAAACTCCAATTGGACTAATTTCCAATTGGTCCAACTTCGAAAATTATCCCAACTTAAGAAAATTAGTATTGCATTTTCGAAGTTGGGATAATATTGAACCAATTTCGAAAATTATCCCAACATCCAAAATTAGTATTGCATTTTCGAAGTTGGGATATTTTTGGACCAACCTCGAAAATTATCCCAACTTCCAAATTCCAATTGGTCCCAAATTTTAATTGGACCCAAATTCCATTTGGACAATTTAGAAAATTTACCCAACTACCAAAATTTGTATTGAATTTTCCAAGTTGGGTTTATTTTGGACCAACTTCGTTGGGATAATTTAGGACCAACTTCGAAAATTGTCCCAACTTCTAAATTCACATGGACCCAAATTCCAATTGGACCAACTTCGAAAATTATCCCAACTTAAAAAAATAGTATTGCATTTTCGAAGTTGGGATAATTTTGGACCAACTTCGAAAATTATCCAAACTTCGAAATTCCAATTGAACCCAAAATCCAATTGGACCCAAATTCGAAGTGGACCAATTTAAAAAATTAACCCAACTGCCAAAATTTGTATTGAATTTTTAAAGTTGGGTTAATTTTGGACCAACTTCGTTGGGATAATTTAGGGTTTCCAATTGGACCCAATATCCAATTGGAACCAATTTCCAATTGGATCCAATTCCCAATTGGACCCAATTTCCAATTGGATCCAATTCCCAATTGGACCCAATTTCCAATTGGACCCAATTTCCAATTGGATCCAATTCCCAATTGGACCCAATTTCCAATTGGGCCCAAATTCCAATTGGACCCAAATTCCAACTGTTTCCAAATTTCAATTGGACCCAAATTCCAATTGGTCCAACTTCGAAAATTATGCCAAGTTAAAAAATTAGTATTGCATTTTCGAAGCTGGAATAATTTTCGAAGTTGGTCCAAAATTATCCCAACTTTGAAAATGCAATACTAATTTTTTAAGTTGGGATAATTTTCGAAGTTGGTCCAAAATTATCCCAACTTCGAAAATTATCCCAACTTCCGAATTCCAATTGGACCCAAATTCCAATTGGACCAATTTAAAAAAATGACCAAAATACCAATATTGGCATTGAATTTTTAAAGTTGGGTATAATTTTGGTCCAACTTCGTTGGGATAATTTAGAACCAACTTCGAAAATTGTCCCAACTTCTAAAATCCAATTGGAGCCAAATTCCAATTGCATTTTCGAAGTTTGGATAATTTTCGACCAACTTCGAAAATTATCCCAACATCCAAAATTGGTATTGCGTTTTCGAAGTTGGAATAATTTTGGACCAACTTCGAAAATTATCCAAACTTCGAAATTCCAATTGGACCCAAATTCCAATTGGACCAATTTAGAAAATTTACCCAACTACCAAAGTTGGTATTGAATTTTTAAAGTTGGGTTAATTTTGGACCAACTTCCTTGGGGTAATTTAGGATTTCCAATTGGACCCAAATTTCAATTGGACCCAAATTCCAATTGGACCAACTTCGAAAATTATCCCAACTTAAAAAATTAGTATTGCATTTTCGAAGTTGGAATAATTTTCGAAGTTAGTCCAAAATTATCCCAACTTCGAAAATTATCCCAACTTCCAAATTCCAATTGGACAAAAATTTCGATTGGACCAATTTAAAAAAATGACCAAACTACCAATATTGGCATTGAATTTTTAAAGTTGGGTATAATTTTGGTCCAACTTCGAAAATTATCCCAACTTAAGAAAATTAGTATTGCATTTTTGAAGTTGGGATAATATTGGACAAACTTCGAAAATTATCCCAACTTCCAAAATTAGCATTGCATTTTCGAAGTTGGGATAATATTGGACCATCTTCGAAAATTATCTCAACTTCCAAATTCCAATTGGACCCAAATTCTAATTGGACCCATTTTTCAATTGGACAATTTAGAAAATTGACCCAACTACCAAAATTGGTATTGAATTTTCAAAGTTGGGTTAATTTTGAACCAGCTTTGTTGGGATAATTTTGGACCAACTTCGAAAATTATCCTAAATTCCAAATTCCAATTGGACCCAAATTCCAATTGGACAATTTAGAAAATTGACCCAACTACCAAAATTGGTATTGAATCTTCAAAGTTGGGTTAATTTTGGACCAGCTTCGTTGGGATAATTTAGGACCAACTTTCAAAATTGTCCCAACTTCTAAATTCCAATTGGACCCAAATTCCAATTGGACCCAATTTCCAATTGGACCCAATTTCCAATTGGACCCAATTTCCAATTGGACCCAACTTCCAACTGTACCCGAATTCCAATTGGACCAACTTCGAAAATTATCCCAACTTAAGAAAATTAGTATTACATTTTCGAAGTTGGGATAATATTGGACCAACTTCGAAAATTATCCCAACATCCAAAATTAGTATTGCATTTTCGTAGTTGGGATAATTTTGGACCAACTTCGAAAATTATCCCATCTTAAAAAATTAGTATTGCATTTTCGAAGTTGGAATAATTTTGGACCAACTTCGAGAATTATCCAAACTTCCAAATTCCAATTGAACCCAAATTCCAATTAGACCCAAATTCCAATTGGACCAATTTCCAATTGGACCCAAATTCCAATTGGACCAATTTCCAATTGGACCCAAAGTGCAATTTGACCCAAATTCCAATTGGACCCAATTTCCAATTGGACCCGAAATCCAATTGGACCCAATTTCCAATTGGACCAACTTCGAAAATTATCCCAACTTAAGAAAATTAGTATTGCATTTTCGAAGTTGGGATAATATTGGACCAACTTCGAAAATCATCCCAACTTCCAAAATTAGTATTGCATTTTCGAAGTTGGGATAATTTTGGACCTACTTCGAAAATTATCACAACTTCCAAATTCCAATTGGACCCAAATTCTAAATGGACCCAAATTCCAATTGGACAATTTAGAAACTTGACCCAACTACCAAAATTGGTATTGAATTTTCAAAGTTGGGCTAATTTTGGACCGACTTCGTTGGGATAATTTAGGACCAACTTTGAAAATTGTCTGAACTTCTAAATTCCAATTGGACCCAAATTCCAATTGGACCCAATTTCCAATTGGACCCAAACTCCAATTGGACTAATTTCCAATTGGTCCAACTTCGAAAATTATCCCAACTTAAGAAAATTAGTATTGCATTTTCGAAGTTGGGATAATATTGAACCAACTTCGAAAATTATCCCAACATCCAAAATTAGTATTGCATTTTCGAAGTTGGGATATTTTTGGACCAACCTCGAAAATTATCCCAACTTCCAAATTCCAATTGGTCCCAAATTTTAATTGGACCCAAATTCCAATTGGACAATTTAGAAAATTTACCCAACTACCAAAATTTGTATTGAATTTTCAAAGTTGGGTTTATTTTGGACAAACTTCGTTGGGATAATTTAGGACCAACTTCGAAAATTGTCCCAACTTCTAAATTCAATTGGACCCAAATTCCAATTGGACCAACTTCGAAAATTATCCCAACTTAAAAAAATTAGTATTGCATTTTCGAAGTTGGAATAATTTTGGACCAACTTCGAAAATTATCCCATCTTAAAAAATAGTATTGCATTTTCGAAGTTGGGATAATTTTGGACCAACTTCGAAAATTATCCAAATTTCGAAATTCCAATTGAACCCAAAATCCAATTGGACCCAAATTCGAAGTGGACCAATTTAAAAAATTAACCCAACTGCCAAAATTTTTATTGAATTTTTAAAGTTGGGTTAATTTTGGACCAACTTCGTTGGGATAATTTAGGATTTCCAATTGGACCCAATATCCAATTGGACCCAATTTCCAATTGGATCCAATTTCCAATTGGACCCAATTTCCAATTGGACACAATTTCCAATTGGGCCCAAATTCCAATTGGACCCAAATTCCAACTGGACCCAAATTCCAATTGGACCAACTTCGAAAATTATGCCAACTTAAAAAATTAGTATTGCATTTTCGAAGCTGGAATAATTTTCGAAGTTGGTAAAAAATTAACCCAACTTCGAAAATGCAATACTAATTTTTAAGTTGGGATAATTTTCGAAGTTGGTCCAAAATTATCCCAACTTCGAAAATTATCCCAACTTCCGAATTCCAATTGGACCCAAATTCCAATTGGACCAATTTAAAAAAATGACCAAACTTCCAATATTGGCATTGAATTTTTAAAGTTGGGTATAATTTTGGTCCAACTTCGAAAATTATCCCAACTTAAAAAATTAGTATTGCATTTTCGAAGTAGGGTTAATTTTTTACCAACTTCGAAAATTATCCCAACTTAAAAAATTAGTATTGCATTTTCGAAGTTGGGATAATTTTGGACCAACTTCCTTGGGGTAATTTAGGATTTCCAATTGGACCCAATATCCAATTGGACCCTATTTCCAATTGGACCCAATATCCAATTGGACTCAAATTCCAACTGGACCCAAATTTCAATTGGACCCAAATTACAATTGGACCAACTTCGAAAATTATCCCAACTTAAAAAATTAGTATTGCATTTTCGAAGTTGGGATAATTTTGGACCAACTTCGAAAATTATCCCAACTTAAAAAATTAGTATTGCATTTTCGAAGTTGTTATAATTTTGGACCAACTTCGAAAATTATCCAAACTTCGAAATTCCAATTGAACCCAAAATCCAATTGGACCCAAATTCCAATTGGACCAATTTAAAAAAATGACCAAACTACCAATATTGGGATTGAATTTTTAAAGTTGGGTATAATTTTGGTCCAACTTCGTTGGGATAATTTAGAACCAACTTCGAAAATTGTCCCAACTTCTAAAATCCAATTGGAGCCAAGTTCCAATTGCATTTTCGAAGTTTGGATAATTTTCGACCAACTTCGAAAATTATCCCAACATCCAAAATTAGTATTGCATTTTCGAAGTTGGAATAATTTTGGACCAACTTCGAAAATTATCCAAACTTCGAAATTCCAATTGGACCCAAATTCCAATTGGACCCAAATTCCAATTGGACCCAAATTCCAATTGGACCCAAATTCCAATTGGACCCAAATTCCAATTGGACCAATTTAGAAAATTTACCCAACTACCAAAGTTGGTATTGAATTTTTAAAGTTGGGTTAATTTTGGACCAACTTCCATGGGGTAATTTAGGATTTCCAATTGGACTCAATATCCAATTGGACCCAATTTCCAATTGGACTCAATATCCAATTGGGCCCAATTTCCAATTGGACTCAATATCCAATTGGACCCAATTTCCAATTGGACCCAATTTCCAATTGGACCCAATTTCCAATTGGACCAACTTCCCTTCGAAAATTATACCAACTTAAGAAAATTAGTATTACATTTTCGAAGTTGGGATAATATTGGACCAACTTCGAAAATTATCCCAACATCCAAAATTAGTATTGCATTTTCGTAGTTGGGATAATTTTGGACCAACTTCGAAAATTATCCCATCTTAAAAATTAGTATTGCATTTTCGAAGTTGGAATAATTTTGGACCAACTTCGAGAATTATCCAAACTTCCAAATTCCAATTGAACCCAAATTCCAATTAGACCCAAATTCCAATTGGACCAATTTCCAATTGGACCCAAATTCCAATTGGACCAATTTCCAATTGGACCCAAAGTGCAATTTGACCCAAATTCCAATTGGACCCAATTTCCAATTGGACCCGAAATCAATTGGACCCAATTTCCAATTGGACCAACTTCGAAAATTATCCCAACTTAAGAAAATTAGTATTGCATTTTCGAAGTTGGGATAATATTGGACCAACTTCGAAAATCATCCCAACTTCCAAAATTAGTATTGCATTTTCGAAGTTGGGATAATTTGGACCTACTTCGAAAATTATCACAACTTCCAAATTCCAATTGGACCCAAATTCTAAATGGACCCAAATTCCAATTGGACAATTTAGAAACTTGACCCAACTACCAAAATTGGTATTGAATTTTCAAAGTTGGGCTAATTTTGGACCGACTTCGTTGGGATAATTTAGGACCAACTTTGAAAATTGTCTGAACTTCTAAATTCCAATTGGACCCAAACTCCAATTGGACTAATTTCCAATTGGTCCAACTTCGAAAATTATCCCAACTTAAGAAAATTAGTATTGCATTTTCAAAGTTGGGATAATATTGAACCAACTTCGAAAATTATCCCAACATCCAAAATTAGTATTGCATTTTCGAAGTTGGGATATTTTTGGACCAACCTCGAAAATTATCCCAACTTCCAAATTCCAATTGGTCCCAAATTTTAATTGGACCCAAATTCCAATTGGACAATTTAGAAAATTTACCCAACTACCAATTTCCAATTGGACCCAATTTCCAATTGGACCAACTTCGAAAATTATTCCAACTTAAGAAAATTAGTATTGCATTTTCGAAGTTGGGATAATATTGGACAAACTTCGAAAATTATCCCAACTTCCAAAATTAGTATTGCATTTTCGAAATTGAGATAATATTGGACCAACTTCGAAAATTATCTCAACTTCCAAATTCCAATTGGACCCAAATTCTAATTGGACCCATATTCCAATTGTACAATTTAGAAAATAGCCCCAAGTACCTAAATTGGAATTAAATTTTCCAAGTTGGGTTAATTTTGGACCAACTTCGTTGGTACAATTTAGGACCAACTTCGAAAATCATCCCAACTTCCAAAATTAGTATTGCATTTTCGAAGTTGGGATAATTTTGGACCTACTTCGAAAATTATCAAAACTTCCAAATTCCAATTGGACCCAAATTCTAAATGGACCCAAATTCCAATTGGACAATTTAGAAACTTGACCCAACTACCAAAATTGGTATTGAATTTTCAAAGTTGGGCTAATTTTGGACCGACTTCGTTAGAATAATTTTGGACCAACTTCGAAAATTATCCCATTTTAAAAAGTTAGTATTGGATTTTCGAAGTTGGGATAATTTTGGACCAACTTCGAAAATTGTCCCAAGTTCTAAAATCCAATTGGAGCCAAATTCCAATTGGACCCAAAGTCCAATTTGACCCAAATTCCAATTGGGCCCAAATTCCAATTGGACCAATTTAGAAAATTTACCCAACTACCAAAGTTGGTATTGAATTTTTAAAGATGGGTTAATTTTGGACCAACTTCGTTGGGATAATTTAGAACCAACTTCGAAAATTGTCCCAACTTCTAAAATCCAATTGGAGCCAAATTCCAATTGGACCCAAAGTCCAAATTGACCCAAATTCCAATTGGGCCCAATTTTCAATTGTACCCGAATTCCAATTGAACCCAATTTCCAATTGGACCAACTTCGAAAATTATACCAACTTTAGAAAATTAGTATTGCATTTTCGAAGTTGGGATAATATTGGACAAACTTCGAAAATTATCCCAACTTCCAAAATTAGTATTGCATTTTCGAAATTGAGATAATATTGGACCAACTTCGAAAATTATCTCAACTTCCAAATTCCAATTGGACCCAAATTCTAATTGGACCCATATACCAATTGTACAATTTAGAAAATAGCCCCAAGTACCTAAATTGGAATTGAATTTTCCAAGTTGGGTTAATTTTGGACCAACTTCGTTGGTACAATTTAGGTCCAACTTCGAAAATTATTCCAACTTCCAAATTCCAATTGGACCCAAATTCCAATTGGGCCCAAATTCCAATTGGACCAATTTAGAAAATTTACCCAACTACCAAAGTTGGTATTGAATTTTTAAAGTTGGGTTAATTTTGGACCAACTTCCTTTGGATAATTTAGAACCAACTTCGAAAATTATCCTAACTTCCAAATTCCAATTGGACCCAAATTCCAATTGAACAATTTAGAAAATTGACCCAACTACCAAAATTGGTATTGAATTTTCAAAGTTGGATTAATTTTGGACCAACTTCGTTGGGATAATTTAGGACCAACTTTCAAAATTGTCCCAACTTCTAAATTCCAATTCTACCCAAATTCCAATTGGACCCAAATTCCAATTGGACCCAATTTCCAATTGGACCCAACTTCCAATTGGACCCAATTTCCAATTGGACCCGAATTCCAATTGGACCAACTTCGAAAATTATCCCAACTTAAGAAAATTAGTATTGCATTTTCGAAGTTTGGATAATTTTCGACCAACTTCGAAAATTATCCCAACATCCAAAATTAGTATTGCATTTTCGAAGTTGGAATAATTTTGGACCAACTTCGAAAATTATCCAAACTTCGAAATTTCCATTGAACCCAAATTCCAATTGGAGCCAAATTCCAATTGGACCAATTTAGAAAATTTACCCAACTACCAAAGTTGGTATTGAATTTTTAAAGTTGGGTTAATTTTGGACCAACTTCCTTGGGGTAATTTAGGATTTCCAATTGGACTCAATATCCAATTGGACCCAATTTCCAATTGGACCCAATTTCCAATTGGACCCAATTTCCAATTGGACCCAATTTCCAATTGGACCCAATTTCCAATTGGACCAACTTCGAAAATTATACCAACTTAAGAAAATTAGTATTGCACTTTCGAAGTTGGGATAATATTGGACAAACTTCGAAAATTATCCCAACTTCCAAAATTAGTATTGCATTTTCGAAATTGAGATAATATTGGACCAACTTCGAAAATTATCTCAACTTCCAAATTCCAATTGGACCCAAATTCTAATTGGACCCATATTCCAATTGTACAATTTAGAAAATAGCCCCAAGTACCTAAATTGGAATTGAATTTTCCAAGTTGGGTTAATTTTGGACCAACTTCGTTAGTACAATTTAGGACCAACTTCGAAAATCATCCCAACTTCCAAAATTAGTATTGCATTTTCGAAGTTGGGATAATTTTGGACCTACTTCGAAAATTATCACAACTTCCAAATTCCAATTGGACCCAAATTCTAAATGGACCCAAATTCCAATTGGACAATTTAGAAACTTGACCCAACTACCAAAATTGGAATTGAATTTTCAAAGTTGGGCTAATTTTGGACCGACTTCGTTAGAATAATTTTGGACCAACTTCGAAAATTATCCCATTTTAAAAATTAGTATTGGATTTTCGAAGTTGGGATAATTTTGGACCAACTTCGAAAATTGTCCCAAGTTCTAAAATCCAATTGGAGCCAAATTCCAATTGGACCCAAAGTCCAATTTGACCCAAATTCCAATTGGGCCCAAATTCCAATTGGACCAATTTAGAAAATTTACCCAACTACCAAAGTTGGTATTGACTTTTTAAAGATGGGTTAATTTTGGACCAACTTCGTTGGGATAATTTAGAACCATCTTCGAAAATTATTCCAACTTCCAAATTCCAATTGGACCCAAATTCCAATTGGGCCCAAATTCCAATTGGACCAATTTAGAAAATTTACCCAACTACCAAAGTTGGTATTGAATTTTTAAAGTTGGTTTAATTTTGGACCAACTTCGTTGGGATAATTTAGAACCAACTTCGAAAATTATCCCAACTTCCAAATTCCAATTGGACCCAAATTCTAATTGGAAATTTGGGCCAAATTCCAATTGGACCAATTTAGAAAATTTACCCAACTACCAAAATTGGAATTGAATTTTCAAAGTTGGGCTAATTTTGGACCGACTTCGTTAGAATAATTTTGGACCAACTTCGAAAATTATACCATTTTAAAAAATTAGTATTGCATTTTCGAAGTTGGGATAATATTGGACAAACTTCGAAGATTATCCCAACTTCCAAAATTAGTATTGCATTTTCGAAATTGAGATAATATTGGACCAACTTCGAAAATTATCTCAACTTCCAAATTCCAATTGGACCCAAATTCTAATTGGGCCCAAATTCCAATTGGACCAATTTAGAAAATTTACCCAACTACCAAAGTTGGTATTGAATTTTTAAAGTTGGGTTAATTTTGGACCAACTTCGTTGGGATAATTTAGAACCAACTTCGAAAATTATCCCAACTTCCAAATTCCAATTGGACCCAAATTCCAAATTCCAATTGGACCCAAATTCCAATTGGACAATTTAGAAAATTTACCCAACTAACAAAGTTGGTATTGAATTTTTAAAGTTGGGTTAATTTTGGACCAGCTTCCTTGGGGTAATTTAGGATTTCCAATTGGACCCAATATCCAATTGGACCCAATTTCCAATTAGACCCAATTTCCAATTGGACCCAATTTTCAATTGGATCCAATTTCCAATTGGACCCAATTTCCAATTGAATCCAAATTCCAACTGGACCCAAATTTCAATTGGACCCAAATTCCAATTGGACCAACTTAAAAAAATTAGTATTGCATTTTCCAAGTTGGGATAATTTTGGACTAACTTGGAAAATTATCCCAACTTAAAAAATAAGTATTGCATTTTCGAAGTTGGGATAATTTTGGACCAACTTCGAAAATTATCCAAATTTCGAAATTCAAATTGAACCCAAAATCCAATTGGACCCAAATTCTAAGTGGACCAATTTAAAAAATTAACCCAACTGCCAAAATTGGTATTGAATTTTTAAAGTTGGGTTAATTTTGGACCAACTTCGTTGGGATAATTTAGGATTTCCAATTATCCCAACGAAGTTGGACCAAAATTATAGCCAACTTTAAAAATTCAATGCCAATATTGGTAGTTTGGTAATTTTTTTAAATTGGTCCAATTGGAATTTGGGTCCAATTGAAATTTGGGTCCAGTTGGAATTTGGATCCAATTGGAAATTGGGTCCAATTGGAAATTGGGTCCAATTGGAAATTGGGTCCAATTGGAAATTGGGTCCAATTGGAAATTGGGTCCAATTGGAAATTGGGTCCAATTGGAAATTGGGTCCAATTGGAATTTGGGTCCAATTGGAAATTGGGTCCAATTGGAAATTGGGTCCAATTGGAATATGGGTCCAATTAGAATTTGGGTCCAATTGGAATTTGGAAGTTGAGATAATTTTCGAAGTTGGTCCAATATTATCCTTATTTCGAAAATGCAATACTAATTTTCGAAGTTGGAATAATTTTCGAAGTTGGTCCAAAATTATCCCAACTTCGAAAATTATCCGAACTTCCAAATTCCAATTGGACCCAAATTCCAATTGGACCAATTTAAAAAAATTACCAAACTACCAATATTGGCATTGAATTTTTAAAGTTGGGTATAATTTTGGTCCAACTTCGTTGGGATAATTTAGAACCGACTTCGAATATTGTCCCAACTTAAAAATCCAATTGGAGCCAAATTCCAATTGGACCCAAAGTCCAATTTGACCCAAATTCCAATTGGGCCCAATTTTCAATTGTACCCGAATTCCAATTGAACCCAATTTCCAATTGGACCAATTTCGAAAATTATACCAACTTAAGAAAGTTAGTATTGCATTTTCGAAGTTGGGATAATATTGGACAAGCTTCGAAAATTATCCCAACTTCCAAAATTAGTATTGCATTTTCGAAATAAGGATAATATTGGACCAACTTCGAAAATTATCTCAACTTCCAAATTCCAATTGGACCCAAATTCTAATTGGACCCATATTCCAATTGGACAATTTAGAAAATTGACCCAACTACCAAAATTGGTATTGAATTTTCAAAGTTTGGTTAATTTTGGACAAACTTCCTTGGGATAATTAAGGACCAACTTCGAAAATTAACCCAACTTCCAAATTCCAATTGGACCCAAATTCCAATTGGACAATTTAGAAAAATTGACCCAACTACCAAAATTGGTATTGAATTTTCAAAGTTGGGTTAATTTTGGACCAACTTCGTTGGGATAATTTTGGACTAACTTCGAAAATTATCCCAACTTTCAAATTTCAATTAGACCCAAATTCTAATTGGATCCAAATATCAATTGGACAATTTAGAAAATTGACCCAACTACCAAAATTGGTATTGAATTTTCAAAGTTGGGTTAATTTTGGACCAACTTCGTTGGGATAATTTAGGACCAACTTTCAAAATTGACCCAACTTCTAAATTCCAATTGGACCCAAATTTCAAATGGACCCGAATTTCAAATGGACCCAATTTCCAATTGGACACAATTTCCAATTGGACCCAATTTTCAATTGGACCCAAATTCCAATTGGACCAATTTCCAATTGGACCCAAATTCCAACTGGACTAATTTCCAATTGGACCCAAATTCCAATTGGACCCAAAGTGCAATTTGACCCAAATTCCAAATGGACCCAATTTCCAAATGGACCCAATTTCCAATTGTACCCAAAGTCCAATTTGACCCAAATTTCAATTGGACCCAATTTCCAATTGGACCCAATTTCCAAGTGGACCCAATTTCCAATTGGACCCAATATCAATTGGACCCAATTTCCAATTGGACCCAATTTCCAATTTCAATTGGACCCAATTTACAATTGGACCAGCTTCGAAAATTATCCCAACTTAAGAAAATTAGTATTGCATTTTCGAAGTTGGGATAATATTAGACCAATTTCGAAAATCATCCCAACTTCTAAAATTAGTATTGCATTTTCGAAGTTGGGATAATTTTGGACCTACTTCGAAAATTATCACAACTTCCAAATTCCAATTGGACCCAAATTCTAAATGGACCCAAATTCCAATTGGACAATTAAGAAAATTGACCCAACTACCAAAATTGGTATTGAATTTTCAAAGTTGGGTTAATTTTGGACCGACTTCCTTGGGATAATTTAGGACCAACTTTGAAAACTGTTCCAACTTCTAATTACCAATTGGACCCAAATTCCAATTGGACCCAATTTCAATTGGAGCCAAATTCCAATTTGACTAATTTCCAATTGGTCCAACTTCGAAAATTATCCCAACTTTAAAAAATTTGTATTGCATCTTCGAAGTTGGGATAATATTGGACCAACTTCGAAAATTATCCCAACATCCAAAAATAGTATTGCATTTTCGAAGTTGGGATAATTTTGGACCAACCTCGAAAATTATGCCAACTTCCAAATTCCAATTGGACCCAAATTCTAATTGGACCCAAATGACAATTGGACAATTTAGAAAATTGACCCAACTACCAAAATTTGTATTAAATTTTCAAAGTTGGGTTTATTTTGGACCAACTTCGTTGGGATAATTTAGGACCACCTTCGAAAATTATCCCAACTTCCAAATTACAATTGGACCTAAATTTCAATGGGACCCAAATTCCAATCGGACCCAAATTCCAATTGGACTCAAATTCCAAAAACACTTTTTTTAAATTTATCACTTTCCTTGCAATATTTTTCAAAACCTATAATAAACCTTAGCTACCGATTTAATTTAAAATTCCAATTGGACCCAATTTCCAATTGGACCTAAATTCCAATTGGACCCAATTTCCAATTGGACCTAAATTCCAATTGGACCCATATTCCAATTGGACCCAATTTCCAATTAGACCCAAATTTCAATTGGACCTAAATTCCAAAAACACTTTTTTTCAATTTATCACTTTCCTTGCAATATTTTTCAAAACCTATAATAAACCTTAGCTACCGATTTAATTTAAAATTCCAATTGGACCCAATTTCCAATTGGACCTAAATTCCAATTGGACCTAAATTCCAATTGGACCCAATTTCAAATTAGACCCAAATTCCAATTGGACCCATATTCCAATTGGACCCATATTCCAATTGGACCCAATTTCCAATTAGACCCAAATTCCAATTGGACCAAATTTCCAATTGGACCCAATTTCCAATTGGACCCAATTTCCAATTGGACCCAATTTCCAATTGGACCCAATTTCCAATTGGACCCAATTTCCAATTGGACCCAATTTCCAATTGGACCCAATTTCCAATTGGACCCAATTTCCAATTGGACTCAATTTTCAATTGGACCCAAATTCCAATTGGACTCAATTTTCAATTGGACCCAAATTCCAATTGGACCAACTTCGAAAATTATCCCATCTTAAAAAATTAGTATTGCATTTTCGAAGTTGGGATAATTTTGGACCAACTTCGAGAATTATCCAAACTTCCAAATTCCAATTGAACCCAATTTCCAATTGGACCCAAATTCCAATTGGACCAATTTATAAAAGTTACCAAACTACCAATGTTGGCATTGAATTTTTAAAGATGGGTATAATTTTGGTCCAACTTCGTTGGGATAATTTAGAACCAACTTCGTATATTGTCCCAACTTCTAAAATCCAATTGGAGCCAAATTCCAATTGGACCCAAAGACCAATTTGACCCAAATTCCAATTGGGCCCAATTTTCAATTGTACCCGAATTCCAATTGAACCCAATTTCCAATTGGACCAATTTCGAAAATTATACCAACTTAAGAAAGTTAGTATTGCATTTTCGAAGTTGGGATAATATTGGACAAACTTCGAAAATTATCCCAACTTTCAAAATTAGTATTGCATTTTCGAAATAAGGATAATATTGGACCAACTTCTAAAATTATCTCAACTTCCGAATTCCAATTGGACCCATATCCCAATTGGACAATTTAGAAAATTGACCCAACTACCAAAATTGCTATTGAATTTTCAAAGTTTGGTTAATTTTGGACAAACTTCGTTGGGATAATTTAGGACCAACTTCGAAAATTAACCCAACTTACAAATTCCAATGGGACCCAAATTCCAATTGGACAATTTAGAAAATTGACCCAACTACCAAAATTTGTATTAAATTTTCAAAGTTGGGTTAATTTTGGACCAACTTCGTTGGGATAATTTAGGACCACCTTCGAAAATTATCCCAACTTCCAAATTACAATTGGACCTAAATTCCAATGGGACCCAAATTCCAATCGGACCCAAATTCCAATTGGACTCAAATTCCAAAAACACTTTTTTTTTAATTTATCACTTTCCTTGCAATATTTTTGAAAACCTATAATAAACCTTAGCTACCGATTTAATTTAAAATTCCAATTGGACCCAATTTCCAATTGGACCTAAATTCCAATTGGACCCAATTTCCAATTGGACCTAAATTCCAATTGGACCCATATTCCAATTGGACCCAATTTCCAATCAGACCCAAATTCCAAATGGACCCAAATTCCAAAAATACTTTTTTTCAATTTATCACTTTCCTTGCAATATTTTTCAAAACCTATAATAAACCTTAGCTACCGATTTAATTTAAAATTCCAATTGGACCCAATTTCCAATTGGACCTAAATTCCAATTGGACCCATATTCCAATTGGACCCAATTTCCAATTAGACCCAAATTCCAATTGGACCCAATTTCCAATTGGACCCAATTTTCAATTGGACCCATATTCCAATGTGACCCATATTCCAATTGGACCCATATTCCAATTTGACCCAATTTCCAATTGGACCCAATTTCCAATTAGACCCAAATTCCAATTGGACCCAATTTCCAATTGGACCCAATTTCCAATTGGACCCAATTTCCAATTGGACCCAATTTTCAATTGGACCCAATTTTCAATTGGACCCAATTTTCAATTGGACCCAATTTTCAATTGGACCCAATTTTCAATTGGACCCAAATTTCAATTGGACCCAAATTCCAATTAGACCAACTTCGAAAATAATCCCAAATTAATAAAATTAGTATTGCATTTTCGAAGTTGGAATAATTTTGGACCAACTTCGAAAATTATCCCAACTTTCAAAATTAGTATTGCATTTTCGAAATAAGGATAATATTGGACCAGCTTCGAAAATTATCCCATCTTAAGAAAATTAGTATTGCATTTTCGAAGTTGGGATAATATTGAACCAAATTCGAAAATCATCCCAACTTCTAAAATTAGTATTGCATTTTCGAAGTTGGGATAATTTTGGACCAACCTCGAAAATTATCCCAACTTCCAAAT
The DNA here is from genome assembly GCA_018150725.1 of Drosophila quadrilineata. Lineage (NCBI taxonomy): Eukaryota > Metazoa > Arthropoda > Insecta > Diptera > Drosophilidae > Drosophila > Drosophila quadrilineata. The sequence goes on along the minus strand of JAECWN010000198.1, from coordinate 46,854 downwards.
TCCAATTGGACCCAAATTCTAATTGGACCCAAATGACAATTGGACAATTTAGAAAATTGACCCAACTACCAAAATTTGTATTAAATTTTCAAAGTTGGGTTAATTTTGGACCAACTTCGTTGGGATAATTTAGGACCACCTTCGAAAATTATCCCAACTTCCAAATTACAATTGGACCTAAATTTCAATGGGACTCAAATTCCAATCGGACCCAAATTCCAATTGGACTCAAATTCCAAAAACACTTTTTTTCAATTTATCACTTTCCTTGCAATATTTTTCAAAACCTATAATAAACCTTAGCTACCGATTTAATTTAAAATTCCAATTGGACCCAATTTCCAATTTGACCTAAATTCCAATTGGACCCAATTTCCAATTGGACCTAAATTCCAATTGGACCCATATTCCAATTGGACCCAATTTCCAATTAGACCCAAATTCCAATTGGACCCAATTTCCAATTGGACCCAATTTCCAATTGGACCCAATTTCCAATTGAACCCAATTTCCAATTGGACCCAATTTTCAATTGGACCCAATTTTCAATTGGACCCAATTTTCAATTGGACCCAAATTTCAATTGGACCCAAATTCCAATAAGACCAACTTCGAAAATTATCCCCAATTAATAAAATTAGTATTGCATTTTCGAAGTTGGAATAATTTTGGACCAACTTCGAAAATTATCCCATCTTAAAAAAAATTGGACCAAAATTCCAATTGAACCCAATTTCCAATTGGACCCAATTTCCAATTGAACCCAATTTCCAATTGGACCCATATTCCAATTGGACCCATATTCCAATTTGACCCAATTTCCAATTGGACCCAATTTCCAATTAGACCCAAATTCCAATTGGACCCAATTTCCAATTGGACCCAATTTCCAATTGAACCCAATTTCCAATTGAACCCAAATTCCAATTGGACCCAATTTTCAATTGGACCCAATTTTCAATTGGACCCAATTTTCAATTGGACCCAAATTTCAATTGGACCCAAATTCCAATTGGACCAACTTCGAAAATTATCCCCAATTAATAAAATTAGTATTGCATTTTCGAAGTTGGAATAATTTTGGACCAACTTCGAAAATTATCCCATCTTAAAAAAAATTGGACCCAAATTCCAATTGGACCCAAAGTCCAATTCGACCCAAATTCCAAATGGACCCAATTTCCAAATGGACCCAATTTCCAATTGGACCCAAAGTCCAATTTGACCCAAATTCCAATTGGACCCAATATCCAATTGGACCCAATTTCCAATTGGACCCAATTTCCAATTGGACCCAATTTCCAATTGGACCCAATTTCCAATTGGACCCAATTTCCAATTGGACCCAATTTCCAATTGGACCCAATTTCCAATTGGACCCAATTTCCAATTGGACCCAATTTCCAATTGGACCCAATTTCCAATTGGAGCCAATTTACAATTGGACCCAATTTCCAATTGGACCAGCTTCGAAAATTATCCCAACTTAAGAAAATTAGTATTGCATTTTCGAAGTTGGGATAATATTGGACCAAATTCGAAAATCATCCCAACTTCTAAAATTAGTATTGCATTTTCGAAGTTGGGATAATTTTGGACCAACCTCGAAAATTATCCCAACTTCCAAATTCCAATTGGACCCAAATTCTAATTGGACCCAAATGACAATTGGACAATTTAGAAAATTGACCCAACTACCAAAATTTGTATTAAATTTTCAAAGTTGGGTTAATTTTGGACCAACTTCGTTGGGATAGTTTTGGACCACCTTCGAAAATTATCCCAACTTCCAAATTACAATTGGACCTAAATTGCAATGGGACCCAAATTCCAATCGGACCCAAATTCCAATTGGACTCAAATTCCAAAAACACTTTTTTTAAATTTATCACTTTCCTTGCAATATTTTTCAAAACCTATAATAAACCTTAGCTACCGATTTAATTTAAAATTCCAATTGGACCCAATTTCCAATTGGACCTAAATTCCAATTGGACCCAATTTCCAATTGGACCTAAATTCCAATTGGACCCATATTCCAATTGGACCCAATTTCCAATTAGACCCAAATTCCAATTGGACCCAAATTCCAAAAACACTTTTTTTCAATTTATCACTTTCCTTGCAATATTTTTCAAAACCTATAATAAACCTTAGCTACCGATTTAATTTAAAATTCCAATTGGACCCAATTTCCAATTGGACCTAAATTCCAATTGGACCTAAATTCCAATTGGACCCATATTCCAATTGGACCCAATTTCCAATTAGACCCAAATTCCAATTGGACCCATATTCCAATTGGACCCATATTCCAATTGGACCCAATTTCCAATTGGACCCAATTTCCAATTAGACCCAATTTCCAATTAGACCCAAATTCCAATTGGACCCAATTTCCAATTGGACCCAATTTCCAATTGGACCCAATTTCCAATTGGACCCAATTTCCAATTGGACCCAATTTCCAATTGGACCCAATTTCCAATTGGACCCAATTTCCAATTGGACCCAATTTCCAATTGGACCCAATTTCCAATTGGACCCAATTTCCAATTGGACCCAATTTCCAATTGGACCCAATTTTCAATTGGACCCAATTTTCAATTGGACCCAAATTTCAATTGGACCCAAATTCCAATTGGACCAACTTCGAAATTATCCCAAATTAATAAAATTAGTATTGCATTTTCGAAGTTGGAATAATTTTGGACCAACTTCGAAAATTATCCCATCTTAAAAAATTAGTATTGCATTTTCGAAGTTGGGATAATTTTGGACCAACTTCGAGAATTATCCAAACTTCCAAATTCCAATTGAACCCAAATTCCAATTGGACCCAAATTCCAATTGTACCAATTTAGAAAATTGACCCAACTACCAAAGTTGGTATTGAATTTTCCACGTTGGATTAATTTTGGACCAACTTCGTTGGGATAATTTAGGATATCCAATTGGACCCAATTTCCAATTGGACCCAATATCCAATTGGACCCAATATCCAATTGGACCCAATATCCAATTGGACCCAATTTCCAATTGGACCCAATTTCCAATTGGACACAATTTCCAATTGGACACAATTTTCAACTGAACCCAATTTCCAATTGAACCCAATTTCCAATTGGACCCAATTTCCAATTGGACCCAATTTCCAATTGGACCCAATTTCCAATTGGACCCAATTTCCAATTGGACCCAATTTCCAATTGGACCCAATTTCCAATTGGACCCAATTTCCAATTGGACCCAATTTCCAATTGGACCCAATTTCCAATTGGACCCAATTTCCAATTGGACCCAATTTCCAATTGGACCCAATTTCCAATTGGACCCAATTTCCAATTGGACCCAATTTCCAATTGGACCCAATTTCCAATTGGACCCAATTTCCAATTGGACCCAATTTCAATTGGACCCAATTTCCAATTGGACCCAATTTCCAATTGGACCCAATTTCCAATTGGACCCAATTTCCAATTGGACCCAATTTCCAATTGGACCCAATTTCCAATTGGACCCAATTTCCAATTGGACACAATTTCCAATTGGACACAATTTTCAATTGGACACAATTTTCAATTGAACCCAATTTCCAATTGGACCCAATTTCCAATTGGACCCAATTTCCAATTGGACCCAATTTCCAATTGGACCCAATTTCCAATTGGACCCAATTTCCAATTGGACCCAAATTCCAATTGGACCCAATTTCCAATTGGACCCAATATCAAATTGGACCGAATTTCCAATTGAACCCAATTTTCAATTGGACCCAATTTCCAAATGGACCCAATTTCCAATTGGACCCAATTTCCAATTGGACCCAATTTCCAATTGGACCCAATTTCCAATTGGACCCAATTTCCAATTGGACCCAATTTCCAATTGGACCTAATTTCCAATTGGACCCAAATTCTAATTGGACCCAAATTCCAATTAGACCCAAATTCCAAGTGGACCAATTTAAAAAATTAACCCAACTACCAAAATTGGTATTGAATTTTAAAAAGTTGGGTTAGTTTTGTACCAACTTCGTTGGGAAAATTTAGGACCAACTTCGCAAATTGTCCCAACTTCTAAATTCCAATTGGACCCAAATTTCAAATAGAGCCGAATTTCAAATGGACCCAATTTCCAATTGGACACAATTTCCAATTGGACCTAATTTTCAATTGGACCCAAATTCCAATAGGACCAATTTCCAATTGGAGCCAAATTCCAATTGGAGCCAAATTCCAATTGGAGCCAAATTCCAATTGGACCCAGTTTCCAATTGGACCAATTTAGAAAATTTACCCAACTACCAAAGTTGGTATTGAATTTTCAAAGTTGGGTTAACTTTGGACCAACTTCGTTGTGATAATGTGGGACTTCCATTTGGACCCAATATCCAATTGGACCCAATTTCCAACTGGACCCAAAATTCAATTGGACCCAAATTCCAATTGGACCCAAATTCCAACTGGACCCAAATTTCAATTGGACCCAAATTCCAATTGGACCAACTTCGAAAATTATCCCAACTTAAGAAAATTAGTATTGCATTTTCGAAGTTGGAATATTTTTGAACCAACTTCGAAAATTATCCCATCTTAAAAAATTAGTATTGCATTTTCGAAGTTGGGAAAATTTTGGACCAACTTCGAAAATTATCCAAACTTCGAAATTCCAATTGAACCCAAATTCCAATTGGACCCAAATTCCAATTGGACCAATTTAGAAAATTGACCCAACTACCAAAGTTGGTATTGAATTTTAAAAGTTGGGTTAATTTTGGACCAACTTCGTTTGGATAATTTAGGATTTCCAATTGGACCCAATTTCCAATTGGACCCAATTTCCAATTGGACCCAATTTCCAGTTGGACCCAATTTCCAATTGGACCCAATTTCCAATTGGACCCAATTTCCAATTGGACCCAATTTCCAATTGGACCCAATTTCCAATTGGACCCAATTTCCAATTGGACCCGAATTCCAATTGGACCAACTTCGAAAATTATCCCAACTTAAGAAAATTAGTATTGCATTTTCGAAGTTGGGATAATTTTGGACCAACTTCGAAAATTATCCCAACTAAAAAAATTAGTATTGCATTTTCGAAGTTGGGATAATTTTGGACCAACTTCGAAAATTATCCCAACTTTCAAATTCCAATTGGACCCAAATTCTAATTGGACCCAAATTTCAATTGTACAATTTAGAAAATTGACCCAACTACCAAAATTGGTATTGAATTTTCAAAGTTGGGTTAATATTGGATCAACTTCGTTGGGATAATTTAGGACCAACTTCGAAAATTTTTCCAACTTCTAAATTCCAATTGGACCCAAATTCCAATTGGACCCAAATTCCAATTGGACCAATTTCCAATTGGACCCAATTTTCAATTGGACCCAAAGTCCAATTTGACCCAATTTTTAATTGGACCCAATTTCCAATTGGACCCAATTTCCAATTGGACCCAATTTCCAATTGGACCCAATTTCCAATTGGACCTAATTTCCAATTGGACCCAAATTCTAATTGGACCCAAATTCCAATTAGAACCAAATTCCAAGTGGACCAATTTAAAAAATTAACCCAACTACCAAAATTGGTATTGAATTTTCAAAGTTGGGTTAGTTTTGGACCAACTTCGTTGGGAAAATTTAGGACCAACTTCGCAAATTGTCCCAACTTCTAAATTCCAATTGGACCCAAATTTCAAATGGAGCCGAATTTCAAATGGACCCAATTGGACACAATTTCCAATTGGACCTAATTTTCAATTGGACCCAAATTCCAATAGGACCAATTTCCAATTGGAGCCAAATTCCAATTGGACCCAGTTTCCAATTGGACCAATTTAGAAAATTTACCCAACTACCAAAGTTGGTATTGAATTTTCAAAGTTGGGTTAACTTTGGACCAAATTCGTTGTGATAATTTGGGACTTCCATTTGGACCCAATATCCAATTGGACCCAATTTCCAACTGGACCCAAAATTCAATTGGACCCAAATTCCAATTGGACCCAAATTCCAACTGGACCCAAATTTCAATTGGACCCAAATTCAAATTGGACCAACTTCGAAAATTATCCCAACTTAAGAAAATTAGTATTGCATTTTCGAAGTTGGGAAAATTTTGGACCAACTTCGAAAATTATCCAAACTTCGAAATTCCAATTGAACCCAAATTCCAATTGGACCCAAATTCCAATTGGACCAACTTAGAAAATTGACCCAACTACCAAAGTTGGTATTGAATTTTAAAAGTTGGGTTAATTTTGGACCAACTTCGTTGGGATAATTTAGGATTTCCAATTGGACCCAATTTCCAATTGGATCCAATTTCCAATTGGATCCAATTTCCAATTGGACCCAATTTCCAATTGAATCCAATTTCCAATTGGACCCAATTTCCAGCTGGACCCAATTTCCAATTGGACCCAATTTCCAGCTGGACCCAATTTCCAATTGGACCCAATTTCCAATTGGACCCAATTTCCAATTGGACCCAAATTCCAATTGGACCAATTTCCAATTGGACCCAATTTCCAATTGCACCCATTTCCAATTAGACCCAAAATCCAATTGGACCCAATTTCCAATTGGACCCGAATTCCAATTGGACCCAAATTCCAATTGGACCCGAATTCCAATTGGACCCAATTTCCAATTGGACCCAAATTCCAATTGGACCCAAATTCCAATTGGACCAATTTAGAAAATTGACCCAATTGCCAATTGGACCCAATTTCCAATTGGACCCAATTTCCAATTGGACACAAATTTCAGTTGGAGCCAAATTCCAATTGGAGCCAAATTCCAATCAGACCCAAATGCCAATTGGACCCAAATTCCAATTGTACCAATTTAGAAAATTGACCCAACTACCAAAATTGGTATTGAATTTTCAAAGTTGGGTTAATTTTGGACCAACTTTGTTGGGATAATTTAGGACCGACTTCGAAAATTGTCCCAACTTCTAGAATCCAATTGGAGCCAAATTCCAATTGGGCCCAATTTCCAATTGGACCCAAATTCCAATTGGACCAAATTCCAATTGGACCCTAATTCCCTTTGGACCAATTTCCAATTGGACCCAAAGTCCAATTTGACCCAATTTCCAATTGGCCCAATTTCCGATTGGACCAATTTCCAATTGGACCCAATTTCCAATTGGACCAACTTCAAAAATTATCCTAACTTTAAATAATTAGTATTGCATTTTCGAAGTTGGGATAATTTTGGACCAACTTCGAAAATTATCCCAACTTCCAAAATTAGTATTGCATTTTCGAAGTTGGGATAATTTTGGACCAACTTCGAAATTATCCCAACTTCCAAATTCCAATTGGACCCAAATTCTAATTGGACCCAAATTCCAATTGAACACTTTAAAAATTAACCCAACTACCAAAATTGGTATTAAATTTTCAAAGTTGGGTTAATTTTGGACCAACTTCGTTGGGATAATTTAGGACCAACTTTTAAAATTTTTCCAACTTCCAAATTCCATTTGGACCCAAATTCCAATTGGACAAAATTTCCAATTGGACCCAATTTCCAATTGGACCCAATTTCCAATTGGAACCAATTTCCAATTGGACCCAAATTCCAATTGGACTAATTTCCAATTGGTCCCAAATTCCAATTGGACCCAAATTCCAATTGGACCAATTTAGAAAATTGACCCAACTACCAAAGTTGGTATTGAATTTTAAAAGTTGGGTTAATTTTGGACCAACTTCGTTTGGATAATTTAGGATTTCCAATTGGACCCAATTTCCAATTGGATCCAATTTCCAATTGGACCCAATTTCCAGTTGGACCCAATTTCCAATTGGACCCAATTTCCAATTGGACCCAATTTCCAATTGGAACCAATTTCCAATTGGACCCAAATTCCAATTGGACTAATTTCCAATTGGTCCCAAATTCCAATTGGACCCAATTTCCAATTGGACCCAATATCCAATTGGACCCAATTTCCAACTGGACCCAAAATTCAATTGGACCCAAATTCCAATTAGACCCAAATTCCAAGTGGACCAATTTAAAAAATTAACCCAACTACCAAAATTGGTATTGAATTTTCAAAGTTGGGTTAGTTTTGTACCAACTTCGTTGGGAAAATTTAGGACCAACTTCGCAAATTGTCCCAACTTCTAAATTCCAATTGGACCCAAATTTCAAATAGAGCCGAATTTCAAATGGACCCAATTTCCAATTGGACACAATTTCCAATTGGACCTAATTTTCAATTGGACCCAAATTCCAATAGGACCAATTTCCAATTGGAGCCAAATTCCAATTGGACCCAGTTTCCAATTGGACCAATTTAGAAAATTTACCCAACTACCAAAGTTGGTATTGAATTTTCAAAGTTGGGTTAATTTTGGACCAACTTCGTTGTGATAATGTGGGACTTCCATTTGGACCCAATATCCAATTGGACCCAATTTCCAACTGGACCCAAAATTCAATTGGACCCAAATTCCAATTGGACCCAAATTCCAACTGGACCCAAATTTCAATTGGACCCAAATTCCAATTGGACCAACTTCGAAAATTATCCCATCTTAAAAAATTAGTATTGCATTTTCGAAGTTGGGAAAATTTTGGACCAACTTCGAAAATTATCCAAACTTCGAAATTCCAATTGAACCCAAATTCCAATTGGACCCAAATTCCAATTGGATCCAATTTCCAATTGGACCCAATTTCCAGTTGGACCCAATTTCCAATTGGACCCAATTTCCAATTGGACCCAATTTCCAATTGGACCCGAATTCCAATTGGACCAACTTCGAAAACTATCCCAACTTAAGAAAATTAGTATTGCATTTTCGAAGTTGGGATAATTTTGGACCAACTTCGAAAATTATCCCAACTAAAAAATTAGTATTGCATTTTCGAAGTTGGGATAATTTTGGACCAACTTCGAAAATTATCCCAACTTTCAAATTCCAATTGGACCCAAATTCTAATTGGACCCAAATTTCAATATTACAATTTAGAAAATTGACCCAACTACCAAAATTGGTATTGAATTTTCAAAGTTGGGTTAATATTGGATCAACTTCGTTGGGATAATTTAGGACCAACTTCGAAAATTTTTCCAACTTCTAAATTCCAATTGGACCCAAATTCCAATTGGACCCAAATTCCAATTGGACCCAAATTCCAATTGGACCAATTTCCAATTGGACCCAAATTCCAATTGGACCAATTTCCAATTGGACCCAATTTTCAATTGGACCCAATTTTCAATTGGACCCAAAGTCCAATTTGACCCAATTTCCAATTGGACCCAATTTCCAATTGGACCCAATTTCCAATTGGACCTAATTTCCAATTGGACCCAAATTCTAATTGGACCCAAATTCCAATTAGAACAAAATTCCAAGTGGACCAATTTAAAAAATTAACCCAACTACCAAAATTGGTATTGAATTTTCAAAGTTTGGTTAGTTTTGGACCAACTTCGTTGGGAAAATTTTGGACCAACTTCGCAAATTGTCCCAACTTCTAAATTCCAATTGGACCCAAATTTCAAATGGAGCCGAATTTCAAATGGACCCAATTGGACACAATTTCCAATTGGACCTAATTTTCAATTGGACCCAAATTTCAATAGGACCAATTTCCAATTGGAGCCAAATTCCAATTGGACCCAGTTTCCAATTGGACCAATTTAGAAAATTGACCCAACTACCAAAGTTGGTATTGAATTTTAAAAGTTGGGTTAATTTTGGACCAACTTCGTTTGGATAATTTAGGATTTCCAATTGGACCCAATTTCCAATTGGATCCAATTTCCAATTGGACCCAATTTCCAATTGGACCCAATTTCCAATTGGACCCAATTTCCAATTGGACCCAATTTCCAATTGGACCCAATTTCCAATTGGACCCAATTTCCAATTGGACCCGAATTCCAATTGGACCAACTTCGAAAACTATCCCAACTTAAGAAAATTAGTATTGCATTTTCGAAGTTGGGATAATTTTGGACCAACTTCGAAAATTATCCCAACTAAAAAAATTAGTATTGCATTTTCGAAGTTGGGATAATTTTGGACCAACTTCGAAAATTATCCCAACTTTCAAATTCCAATTGGACCCAAATTCTAATTGGACCCAAATTTCAATATTACAATTTAGAAAATTGACCCAACTACCAAAATTGGTATTGAATTTTCAAAGTTGGGTTAATATTGGATCAACTTCGTTGGGATAATTTAGGACCAACTTCGAAAATTTTTCCAACTTCTAAATTCCAATTGGACCCAAATTCCAATTGGACCCAAATTCCAATTGGACCAATTTCCAATTGGACCCAAATTCCAATTGGACCAATTTCCAATTGGACCCAATTTTCAATTGGACCCAAAGTCCAATTTGACCCAATTTTCAATTGGACCCAATTTCCAATTGGACCCAATTTCCAATTGGACCCAATTTCCAATTGGACCTAATTTCCAATTGGACCCAAATTCTAATTGGACCCAAATTCCAATTAGAACAAAATTCCAAGTGGACCAATTTAAAAAATTAACCCAACTACCAAAATTGGTATTGAATTTTCAAAGTTTGGTTAGTTTTAGACCAACTTCGTTGGGAAAATTTTGGACCAACTTCGCAAATTGTCCCAACTTCTAAATTCCAATTGGACCCAAATTTCAAATGGAGCCGAATTTCAAATGGACCCAATTGGACCTAATTTTCAATTGGACCCAAATTTCAATAGGACCAATTTCCAATTGGAGCCAAATTCCAATTGGACCCAGTTTCCAATTGGACCAATTTAGAAAATTTACCCAACTACCAAAGTTGGTATTGAATTTTCAAAGTTGGGTTAACTTTGGACCAAATTCGTTGTGATAATTTGGGACTTCCATTTGGACCCAATATCCAATTGGACCCAATTTCCAACTGGACCCAAAATTCAATTGGAGCCAAATTCCAATTGGACCCAAATTCCAACTGGACCCAAATTTCAATTGGACCCAAATTCCAATTGGACCAACTTCGAAAATTATCCCAACTTAAGAAAATTAGTATTGCATTTTCGAAGTTGGGAAAATTTTGGACCAACTTCGAAAATTATCCAAACTTCGAAATTCCAATTGAACCCAAATTCCAATTGGACCCAAATTCCAATTGGACCAACTTAGAAAATTGACCCAACTACCAAAGTTGGTATTGAATTTTAAAAGTTGGGTTAATTTTGGACCAACTTCGTTGGGATAATTTAGGATTTCCAATTGGACCCAATTTCCAATTGGATCCAATTTCCAATTGGACCCAATTTCCAATTGAATCCAATTTCCAATTGGACCCAATTTCCAGCTGGACCCAATTTCCAATTGGACCCAATTTCCAATTGGACCCAAATTCCAATTGGACCAATTTCCAATTGGACCCAATTTCCAATTGCACCCATTTCCAATTAGACCCAAAATCCAATTTGACCCAAATTCCAATTGGACCCAATTTCCAATTGGACCCGAATTCAATTGGACCCAATTTCCAATTGGATCAACTTCGAAAATTATCCCAATTTCCAAATTCCAATTGGACCCAAATTCCAATTGGACCCAAATTCCAATTGGACCAATTTAGAAAATTGACCCAATTGCCAATTGGACCCAATTTCCAATTGGACCAATTTCCAATTGTACCCAATTTCCAATTGGACCCAATTTCCAATTGGACACAAATTTCAGTTGGAGCCAAATTCCAATTGGAGCCAAATTCCAATCAGACCCAAATGCCAATTGGACCCAAATTCCAATTGTACCAATTTAGAAAATTGACCCAACTACCAAAATTGGTATTGAATTTTCAAAGTTGGGTTAATTTTGGACCAACTTTCTTGGGATAATTTAGGACCGACTTCGAAAATTGTCCCAACTTCTAGAATCCAATTGGAGCCAAATTCCAATTGGGCCCAATTTCCAATTGGACCCAAATTCCAATTGGACCAAATTCCAATTGGACCCTAATTCCCTTTGGACCAATTTCCAATTGGACCCAAAGTCCAATTTGACCCAATTTCCAATTGGCCCAATTTCCAATTGGACCAATTTCCAATTGGACCCAATTTCCAATTGGACCAACTTCAAAAATTATCCTAACTTTAAATAATTAGTATTGCATTTTCGAAGTTGGGATAATTTTGGACCAACTTCGAAAATTATCCCAACTTCCAAAATTAGTATTGCATTTTCGAAGTTGGGATAATTTTGGACCAACTTCGGAAATTATCCCAACTTCCAAATTCCAATTGGACCCAAATTCTAATTGGACCCAAATTCCAATTGAACACTTTAGAAAATTAACCCAACTACCAAAATTGGTATTAAATTTTCAAAGTTGGGTTAATTTTGGACCAACTTCGTTGGGATAATTTAGGACCAACTTTTAAAAATTTTTCCAACTTCCAAATTCCATTTGGACCCAAATTCCAATTGGACAAAATTTCCAATTGGACCCAATTTCCAATTGGACCCAATTTCCAATTGGAACCAATTTCCAATTGGACCCAAATTCCAATTGGACTAATTTCCAATTGGTCCCAAATTCCAATTGGACCCAAATTCCAATTGGTCCAATTTAGAAAATTGACCCAACTACCAAAGTTGGTATTGAATTTTAAAAGTTGGGTTAATTTTGGACCAACTTCGTTTGGATAATTTAGGATTTCCAATTGGACCCAATTTCCAATTGGATCCAATTTCCAATTGGACCCAATTTCCAGTTGGACCCAATTTCCAATTGGACCCAATTTCCAATTGGACCCAATTTCCAATTGGACCCAAATTCCAATTGGACTAATTTCCAATTGGTCCCAAATTCCAATTAGACCCAATTTCCAATTGGACCCAATATCCAATTGGACCCAATTTCCAACTGGACCCAAAATTCAATTGGACCCAAATTCCAATTGGACCCAAATTCCAACTGGACTCGAATTCCAATTGGACCCAATTTCCAATTGGACCAACTTAAAAAAATAGTATTGCATTTTCGAAGTTGGGATAATTTTGGACCAACCTCGAAAATTATCCAAACATCCAAATTCCAATTGGACCCAAATTCTAATTGGACCCAAATTCCAATTGGACAATTTAGAAAATTGACCCAACTACCAAAATTTGTATTGAATTTTCAAAGTTGGGTTAATTTTGGACCAACTTCGTTGGGATAATTTAGGACCAACTTCGAAAATTATCCCAACTTCCAAATTCCAATTGGACCTAAATTTCAATTGGACCCAAATTCCAATTGGAGCCAGATTCCAATTGGACCCAAATTCCAATAGGACCCAATTTCCAATTTGACCAGTTTAGAAAATTGACCCAACTACTAAAATTGGTATTGAATTTTCGAAGATGGGACCAACTTCGTTGGGATAATTTAGGACCACCTTTGAAAATTGTCCCAACTTCTAAATTCCAATTGGACCCAAATTCCGATTGGACCCAAAGTCCAATTTGACCCAAATTCCAATTGGACCCAATTTCCAATTGGACCCAAATTCTAATTGGACCAATTTCTAATTGGACCCAATTTCCAATTGCCCCATTTCCAATTGGACCGAAAGTCCAATTTGACCCAAATTCCAATTTGACCCAAATTCCAAATGGACCCAAATTCCAATTGGACCCAAATTCCAATCAGCCCCAAATGCCAATTGGAACCAAATTCCAATTGTACCAATTTAGAAAATTGACACAACTACCAATTTTGGTATTGAATTTTCAAAGTTGGGTTAATTTTGGACCAACTTTGTTGGGATAATTTTGGACCGACTTCTAAAATTGTCCCAACTTCCAAACTCCATTTGGACCATAATTCTAATTGTACCAATTAAGAAAATTGACCCAACTACCAAAATTGGTATTGAATTTTCAAAGTTGGATTAATTTTGGACCAACTTTGTTGGGATAATTTAGGACCGACTTCGAAAATTGTCCCAACTTCTAAAATTCAATTGTAGCCAAATTCCAATTGGACCCAATATTCAATTGCACCCAATTTCCAATTGGACCCAATTACCAATTGGACCAAATTTCCAATAGGACCCAAATTCCAATTGGACCCCATTTCCAATTGGACCCAATTTCCAATTGGACCAGTTTAGAAAATTGACCCAACTACTAAAATTGGTATTGAATTTTCAAAGATGGGACCAACTTCGTTGGGATAATTTAGGACCACCTTTGAAAATTGTCCCAACTTCCAAACTCCATTTGGACCCAAATTCCAATTTGACCCAAATTCCAATTGGACCCAATTTCCAATTGGACCCAAATTCTAATTGGACCAATTTCTAATTGGACCCAATTTCCAATTGCCCCATTTCCAATTGGACCGAAAGTCCAATTTGACCCAAATTCCAATTTGAGCCAAATTCCAATTGGACCCAATTTCCAATAGGACCCAATTGCCAATTGGACAAAATTTCCAATTGGACACAAATTCCAATTGGACAAAATTTCCAATTGGACACAAATTCCAATTGGACCCAAATTCCAATTGGACTCAAATTCCAATCACACCCAAATGCCAATTGGACCCATATTCCAATTGTACCAATTTAGAAAATTGACCCAACTACCAATATTGGTATTGAATTTTCAAAGTTGAGTTAATTTTGGACCAACTTCGTTGGCATAATTAAAGACCAACTTCGAAAATTGTCCCAACTTCTAAAATCCAATTGGAGCCAAATTCCAATTGGACGCAATTTCCAATTGGACCCAATTTCCAATTGGACCCAATTTCCAATCGGACCCAAATTCCAATTGGACCAATTTCCAATTGGACCCAATTTCCAATTGGACCAACTTCGAAAATTATCCCAACTTAAAAAAAATAGTATTGCATTTTCGAAGTTGGGATAATTTTGGACCAACTTCGAAAATTATCCTAACTTCCAAATTCCAATTCGACTAATTTAGAAAATTGACCCAACTACCAAATTGGTATTAAATTTTCAAAGTTGGGTTAATTATGGACCAACTTCGTTGGGATATTTTAGGATTTCCAATTGGACCCAATTGCCTATTGGACCCAATTGCCAATTGGACCCAATTGCCAATTGGACCCAATTTCCAATTGATCAATTTCCAATTGGACCCAAATTCCAATTGAATCCAAATTCCAATTGGACTCAAATTCCAATCAGACCCAAATGCCAATTGGACCCAAACTTCAATTATACCAATTAAGAAAATTGACCCAACTACCAATATTGGTATTGCATTTTCAAAGTTGGGTTAATTTTGGACCAACTTCGTGGGGATAATTAAAGACCAACTTCGAAAATTGTCCCAACTTCTAAAATCCAATTGGAGCCAAATTCCAATTGGAACCAATTTCAATTGGACCCAATTTCCAATTGGACCAACTTCGAAAATTATCCCAACATAT
Organism: Drosophila quadrilineata; assembly: GCA_018150725.1. Lineage (NCBI taxonomy): Eukaryota > Metazoa > Arthropoda > Insecta > Diptera > Drosophilidae > Drosophila > Drosophila quadrilineata. Next base: position 31,421 of record JAECWN010000198.1, on the reverse strand, counting down.
AAAAATTAGTATTGCATTTTCGAATTTGGGATAATTTTGGACCAACTTCGAAAATTATCCCAACTTCCAAAATTGGTATTGAATTTTCGAAGTTGTGTTAATTTTGGACCAACTTCGTTGGGATAACTTAGGACCAACTTTGAAAATTTTTGCAACTTCTAATTTCCAATTGGACCCAAATTCCAATTGGACCCAATTTCCAATTGGACCCAATTTCCAATTGGACCCAATTTCCAATTGGACCCAATTTCCAATTGGACCCAAATTCCAATTGGACTAATTTCAAATTGGACCCAAATTTCAATTGGACTAATTTCCAAATGGTCCAACTTCGAAAATTATTCCAACTTTAGAAAATTAGTATTGCATTTTCGAAGTTGGGATAATATTGGACAAAGTTCGAAAATTATCCCAACATCCAAAATTAGTATTGCATTTTCGAAGTTGGGATAATTTTGGACCAACCTCGAAAATTATCTCAACTTCCAAATTCCAATTGGACCCAAATTCTAGTTGGACCCAAATTCCAATTGGACAATTTAGAAAATTGACCCAACTACCAAAATTTGTATTGAATTTTCAAAGTTGGGTAATTTTGGACAAACTTCGTTGGGATAATTTAGGACAAACTTCGAAAATTATCCCAACTTCCAAATTCCAATTGGACCTAAATTCCAATTGGACCCAAATTCCAATTGGACCCAAATTCCAATTGTTCGCAAATTCCAATTAGACCCAAATTCCAAATATGAAAATTGGTATTGAATTTTCAAAGTTGGGTTAATTTTGGACCAACTTCGTTGGGATAATTTAGGACCAACTTTGAAAGTTGTCCCAACTTCTAAACTCCAATTGGACTCAAATTCCGATTGGACCCAAATTCCAATTGGACCAAATTTCCAATTGGACCCTAATTCCTATTGGACTAATTTCCAATTGGACCAAAATCCCAATTGGACCAACTTCGAAAATTATCCCGACTTAAAAATATAAGTATTGCATTTTCGAAGTTGGGATAATTTTGGACCAACTTCGTTGGGATAATTGAAGACCAACTTTGAAAAATGTCTTAACTTCTAAAATCCAATTTTAGCCAAATTCCAATTGGACCCAAATTCCAACTATTTAAATTGGTATTGAATTTTCAGAGTTTGGTTAATTTTGGACTAACTTCGTTGGGATAATTAAAAACCAACTTCGAAAATTGTCCCAACTTCTAAAATCCAATTGGAGCCAAATTCCAATTGGACCCAAATTCCAATTGGATCAATTTAGAAAATTTACCCAACTACCAAAATTGGTATTGAATTTTCCAAGTTGGGTTAATTTTGGACAAACTTCGTTGGGATAATTTAGGACCAACTTTGAAAATTGTCCCATCTTCTAAATTCCAATTGGACCCAAATTCCGATGGGACCCAAATTCCAGTTGGACCCAATTTCCAACTGGACCAAAATTCCTATTGGACTAATTTCCAATTGGACCCAAATCCCAATTGGACCAACTTCGAAAATTATCCCGACTTAAAAATATAAGTATTGCATTTTCGAAGTTGGGATAATTTAGGACCAACTTTGAAAATTTTTCCAACTTCTAAATTCCAATTGTACCCAAATTCCAATTGGACCCAATTTCCAATTGGCCTCAATTGCCTATTGGGCCCAATTGCCAATTGGACCAATTTAGAAAATCGACCCAACTACCAATATTGGTATTGCATTTTCGAAGTTGGGATAATTTTGGACCAACCTCGAAAATTATCTCAACTTCCAAATTCCAATTGGACCCAAATTCTAGTTGGACCCAAATTCCAATTGGACAATTTAGAAAATTGACCCAACTACCAAAATTTGTATTGAATTTTCAAAGTTGGGTAATTTTGGACCAACTTCGTTGGGATAATTTAGGACAAACTTCGAAAATTATCCCAACTTCCAAATTCCAATTGGACCTAAATTCCAATTGGACCCAAATTCCAATTGGACCCAAATTCCAATTGTTCGCAAATTCCAATTAGACCCAAATTCCAAATATGAAAATTGGTATTGAATTTTCAAAGTTGGGTTAATTTTGGACCAACTTCGTTGGGATAATTTAGGACCAACTTTGAAAGTTGTCCCAACTTCTAAACTCCAATTGGACTCAAATTCCGATTGGACCCAAATTCCAATTGGACCCAAATTCCTATTGGACTAATTTCCAATTGGACCAAAATCCCAATTGGACCAACTTCGAAAATTATCCCGACTTAAAAATATAAGTACTGCATTTTCGAAGTTGGGATAATTTTGGACCAACTTCGTTGGGATAATTGAAGACCAACTTTGAAAAATGTCTTAACTTCTAAAATCCAATTTTAGCCAAATTCCAATTGGACCCAAATTCCAACTATTTAAATTGGTATTGAATTTTCAGAGTTTGGTTAATTTTGGACTAACTTCGTTGGGATAATTAAAAACCAACTTCGAAAATTGTCCCAACTTCTAAAATCCAATTGGAGCCAAATTCCAATTGGACCCAAATTCCAATTGGATCAATTTAGAAAATTTTACCCAACTACCAAAATTGGTATTGAATTTTCCAAGTTGGGTTAATTTTGGACAAACTTCGTTGGGATAATTTAGGACCAACTTTGAAAATTGTCCCATCTTCTAAATTCCAATTGGACCCAAATTCCGATGGGACCCAAATTCCAGTTGGACCCAATTTCCAACTGGACCAAAATTCCTATTGGACTAATTTCCAATTGGACCCAAATCCCAATTGGACCAACTTCGAAAATTATCCCGACTTAAAAATATAAGTATTGCATTTTCGAAGTTGGGATAATTTAGGACCAACTTTGAAAATTTTTCCAACTTCTAAATTCCAATTGTACCCAAATTCCAATTGGACCCAATTTCCAATTGGCCTCAATTGCCTATTGGGCCCAATTGCCAATTGGACCAATTTAGAAAATCGACCCAACTACCAATATTGGTATTGAATTTTCAAAGTTGGGTTAATTTTGGACCAACTTTGTTGGGATAATTTAGGACCGACTTCGAAAATTGTCCCAACTTCCAAACTCCAATTGGACCCAAATTCCAATTGGACCCAAATTCCAATTGGACCCAAATTCCAATTGGACCCAAATTCCAATTGGACCCAAATTCCAATTGGACCCAAATTCCAATTGGACCCAAATTCCAATTGGACCCAAATTCCAATTGTACCAATTTAGAAAATTGACCCAACTACCAAAATTGGTATTGAATTTTCAAAGTTGGGTTAATTTTGGACCAACTTTGTTGGGATAATTTAGGACCGACTTCGAAAATTGTCCCAACTTCTAAAATCCAATTGGAGCCAAATTCCAATTGGACCCAATTTCCAATTGGACCCAAATTCCAATTGGACCAATTTCCAATTGGACCCAAATTCCAATTGGAGCCAAGGTCCAATTTGACCCAAATTCCAATTGGGCCCAATTTCCAATTGGACCCAAATTCCTATTGGACCAATTTCTAATTGGACCCAATTTCCAATTGGACCCGAATTCCAATTGGACCCAATTTCCAATTGGACCAACTTCGAAAAGTATCCCAACTTAAAAAAAAATAGTATTGCATTTTCGAAGTTGGGGTAATTTTGGCCCAACTTCGTAAATTATCCCAACTTCCAAATTCCAATTGGACCCAAATTCCAATTGGACCAATTTAGAAATTTGACCCAACTACCAAAATTGGTATTGAATTTTCAAAGATGGGTTAATTATGGACCAACTTCGTTGGGATAATTTAGGATTTCCAGTTGGATCCAATTCCCAATTGGACCCAATTTCCAATTGGACCCAATTTCCAATTGGACCCAAAATCCAATTGGATCCAATTTCCACTTGGACCCAAATTCCAATTGGACCCAAATTCCAATTGTACCCAATTGCCAGTTGGACCCAATTTCCAATTGGATCAATTTTCAATTGGACCCAAATTCCAATTTGACCCAAATTCCAATTGGACCCTAATTCCAATTGGACCCAATTTCCAATCAGACCTAAATGCCAATTGGACCCAAATTACAATTGTACCAATTTAGAAAATTGACCCAACTACCAATATTGGTATTGAATTTTCAAAGTTGGGTTCATTTTGGACCAACTTTGTTGGGATAATTTAGGACCGACTTCGAAAATTGTCCCAACTTCCAAACTCCAATTGGACCCAAATTCCAATTGTACCAATTTAGAAAATTGACCCAACTACCAAAATTGGTATTGAATTTTCAAAGTTGGGTTAATTTTGGACCAACTTTGTTGGGATAAATTAGGACCGACTTCGAAAATTGTACCAACTTCTAAAATCCAATTGGAGCCAAATTCCAATTGGACCCAATTTCCAATTGAACCCAATTTCCAATTGGACCAAATTTCCAATTGGACCCAAATTCCAATTGGACCAATTTCCAATTGGACCCAAATTCCAATTGGACCAATTTCCAATTGGACCCAAAGTCCAATTGGACCCAAATTCCAATTGGACCCAAATTCCAATCAGACCTAAATGCCAATTGGACCCAAATTCCATTTGTACCAATTTAGAAAATTGACCCAACTACCAATATTGGTATTGAATTTTCAAAGTTCGGTTAATTTTGGACCAACTTTGTTGAAATAATTTAGGACCGACTTCGAAAATTGTCACAACTTCCAAACTCCAATTGGACCCAAATTCTTATTGGAGCCAAATTTCAATTGGACAATTTAGAAAATTGACCCAACTACCAAAATTGGTATTGAATTTTCAAAGTTGCGTTAATATTGGATCAACTTCGATGGGATAATTTAGGACCAACTTCGAAATTTTTCCCAACTTCTAAATTCCAATTGGACCCAAATTCCAATTGGACCCAATTTCCAATTGGACCCAAATTCCAATTGGACCCAAATTTCAATTGGACTCAAATTCCAATTGGACCAATTTCCAATTGGACCCAATTGCCTATTGGACCCAATTGGAAATTCGAAAATTATACCAACTTCTAAAGTCCAATTGGAGCCAAATTCCAATTGTACCCAATTTCCAATTGGACCCAAATTCCAATTGGACCAATTTCTAATTGGACCCAATTTCCAATTGCACGCAAATTCCAACTGGACCCAAATTTCAATTGGACCAATTTCTAATTGGACCCAATTTCCAATTGCACGCAAATTCCAACTGGACCCAAATTTCAATTGGACCCATATTCCAATTGGACCAACTTCGAAAATTACCCCAAATTTATAAAATTAGTATTGCATTTTCGAAGTTGGAATAATTTTGGACCAACTTCGAAAATTATCCCATCTTAAAAAATTAGTATTGCATTTTCGAAGTTGGGATAATTTTGGACCAACTTCGAAAATTATCCAAACTTCGAAATTCCAATTGAACCCAAATTCCAATTGGACCCAATTTTCAATTTGACCCAATTTTCAATTTGACCCAATTTTCAATTTGACCCAATTTTTAATTGGACCCAATTTTCAATTGGACCCAATTTTCAATTGGACCCAATTTTCAATTGGACCCAATTTTCAATTGGACCCAATTTTCAATTGGACCCAATTTTCAATTGGACCCAATTTTCAATTGGACCCAATTTTCAATTGGACCCAATTTTCAATTGGACCCAATTTTCAATTGGACCCAATTTTCAATTGGACCCAATATTCAATTGGACCCAATTTTCAATTGGACCCAATTTTCAATTGGACCCAATTTTCAATTGGACCCAATTTGCAATTGGACCCAATTTGCAATTGGACCCAATTTTCAATTGGACCCAATTTTCAATTGGACCCAATTTTCAATTGGACCCAATTTTCAATTGGACCTATATTCTAATTGGACCCATATTCCAATTGGACCTAAATTCCAATTGGACCAACTTCGAAAATTATCCCAAATTAATAAAATTAGTATTGCATTTTCGAAGTAGGAATAATTTTGCACCAACTTCGAAAATTATCCCATCTTAAAAAATTAGTATTGCATTTTCGAAGTTGGGATAATTTTGGACCAACTTCGAAAATTATTCAAACTTCGAAATTCCAATTGAACCCAAATTCCAATTGGACCCAAATTCCAATTCAACCAATTTCGAAAAGTGACCCAACTGCCAAAATTGGTATTGAATTTTCAAAGTTCGGTTAATTTGGACCAACTTCGTTGGGATAATTTAGGACCAACTTCGAAAATTATCCCAACTTCCAAATTCCAATTGGACCCAAATTCCAATTGGACCCAATTTCCAATTGGACCAATTTCTAATTGGACCCAATTTCCAATTGCACCCAAATTCCAACTGGACCCAAATTTCAATTGGACCCATATTCCAATTGGACCAACTTCGAAAATTATCCCAAATTTATAAAATTAGTATTGCATTTTCGAAGTTGGAATAATTTTGGACCAACTTCGAAAATTATCCCATCTTAAAAAATTAGTATTGCATTTTCGAAGTTGGGATAATTTTGGACCAACTTCGAAAACTATCCAAACTTCGAAATTCCAATTGAACCCAAATTCCAATTGGACCCAAATTCCAATTGGACCCAAATTCCAATTGGACCCAAATTCCAATTGGACCAATTTAGAAAATTGACCCAACTACCATAGTTGGTATTGAATTTTCAAAGTTGGGTTAATTTTGGACCAACTTCGTTGGGATAATTTAGGATTTCCAATTGGACCCAATTTCCAATTGGATCCAATTTCCAATTGGACCCAATTTCCAAGTGGACCCAATTTCCAATTGGACCCAATTTCCAATTGGACCCAATTTCCAATTGGACGCAAATTCCAACTGGACCCAAAATTCAATTGGACCCAAATTCCAATTGGACCAACTTCGAAAATTATCCCACCTTAAAAAAAATAATATAGCATTTTCGAAGTTGGGATAATTTTGGACCAACTTCGAAAATTATCCCAACTAAAAAAATTAGTATTGCATTTGTAGTATTGAATTGTACTCTTCTAATTAATTTAGAAGGTGCGATAGACATTTTTTATAGAGCTATTAACTCTATTTTTGAAATACATGTTCCTAGGGTGTATCATTCTAAGTCTACAAAACTTCCTTGGTTCTCTAGGGAACTTTGTAGACTTAAAAATTTGAAATCTAAACTTTACAAAAAGTTTAAATTATCTGGTAGGCTTACTGATTTTTCAAGGTATGTTAGTGCTAAGTCTGGCTTTGATACTTTGAACCACCGTTGCTATAGTGCATACTTAACTCGCTGTAGATTACAATTTGCTAAAAATCCTAAGCAGTTTTACAACTTCGTAAATCTAAAACGGCGAACTGCTACATATCCTTCTTCCTTAACTCTTAACGAGAAAACAGCTAGTACCGATCAATATATTTCGGACTTATTTGCAGATTTTTTCCAGGATACTTATTCGTCTAAGATTTACGATTCTAAGCGTCCTTATCCTTATACAATCTATCCATCTAACTCTGTTTTCGGTCCGCAGATTACGGAAAGTTCGTTAGGTTGTGAGCTGAGTCTGGTCAAGCCATCTTTTTCTCCTGGGCCAGATGGGGTGCCTGTCTGTGTTCTCAGATACTGTGCAAATTCGCTCTGTAAGCCAATTCTTAAACTCTTTTGTTTGTCCATTTCGACCGGATTATTTCCTAAATTATGGAAAGAATCTTATGTTATTCCCTTACACAAAAAAGGCTCTAAATCTGACGTCATGAACTATAGAGCTATTTCTAAGTTGTCTGCTATTCCTAAATTATTCGAGAAAATCATTACTTCTCAACTGCAACACTTATGTAGCTCAATCATCTCACCAAACCCAGCATGGCTTTGTGAGATCCAAATCTACTACAACAAACTTATTGGAACTCTCCTCTATTGTCATTAGTGGGTTTCATAGCACGATGCAAACGGATGTTATCTACACTTTTTTTTTTTTTTTTTTTTTTTTTTATTTATTAAGTGTAGGATCCGTACTTCTCATCGTACCTTAACCACACAATAATTGCAAGTATTATGAGGGCCAAACCCCTTTGATGGGGAGTTAAATGTTAAATAAATTATATTATGTTTGTTGTGTTAGTATGGATTCTGTGATCGTTTTGGCGAAGCCTAGTCGTTTGAGCCTTCTGAGTCGTCGGGCAGGTAGTAGGTCTCTTGCAAGACGGCTTTGGTGTGCCCTTAGCCTGTTGGTGTAACGGCTGGTGTGTCTGCCAATTTGCTCCTCAACTGTATGTATCTTGAGGTCCCTGTGCAGTGTTGAGCCTCGCACGTACCACGGACAGTTGGTGATTTGCCTTAGTACCCGATTCTGCAGGACTTGTATCCTTTTGTGGTTTGTTTTTGCTGCAATACCCCAGATTTGGACGCCATACAGCCATATTGGCACAATGCAGTGTACATACACGGCTCTTTTACACCTCAAAGGCAGTGCGCTACTTTTGCTCATAAGCCACCGTACTTGTTGCAATCTGTGGTTGCACTTTTGCACAGCAGCTTTGAGGTGCGGCCCAAAGGTAAGCCGTTTGTCTAGGGTAATGCCAAGGTATTTGGCTTGTGTTGGCTGTTCGAGGGTGACTCCTTCAAGCTGGATTTCCGGAGTTGTTGGTATTAGCGTTTTGAGAGTGAAACAAGGATTAGTAGTTTTATTATCTACACTGACTTCAGTAAAGCATTTGATTCCGTAAACCATACTCTCCTATTGCACAAGTTATCGCTTTTTGGTTTTCCTCATACTCTTATGAACTGGATTTCCAATTATCTTAAAAATAGAACTCAAAGAGTTATGTTCAATTCTGCCCTTTCTAAGCAGATCTTTGTTTATTCAGGAGTGCCCCAAGGTAGCCACCTCGGACCATTGCTTTTCAATTTATTTATTAATGACCTTCCGTCTATTATTAAGAATAGTGCTGTTTTGATGTATGCAGATGACGTTAAATTATGCCTCTCTTATAAGGATCCTATTTCTGCATCTGTGTTGCAAGCTGATCTAAATATTTTCAATTCATGGTGTAAAACCAATCTAATTGCCCTAAATTGCTCAAAGTGCAAAGCCATGTTTTTTTTGCAGAACACAACCTGTGCATGTTCAATATTTGTTAGACGGCCATCTTCTTGAGAATATATCTCAAATTAATGACCTAGGCATCTTACTTGATCGTAAACTCTCAGTCAACGATCACATTGAGTTCATGGTAAATAAAGCCATGAAGGTCTTAGGTTTCATTAAGCGTTGGTCTAAGGAATTCAATGACCCTTATACGACTAAACAGCTTTATGTCTCTCTGGTACGTCCCATCCTCGAGTATGGGTCCTGTTTGTGGTCTCCACAGTATCAGACTTATAAAGACAAAATCGAATCGGTGCAAAAGAAGTTTCTAATTTTCGCACTAAGAAACTTAAACTGGTCACCACAACTTAACCTTCCGCCATATCCTAGTAGATTACTATTAATTAATCTTCCTTCCCTTTCACACCGTCGCACTATGCTGGGTGTAACTTTCATTCTGAAACTTATCAATGGTGATATTAACTCTCCTTTCTTGCTTAACAAATTAAACTTTTCAATTCCTATCAGATCTACCCGTTTCTTTTCCTTATTAACAATTAGCACTTGCCCTACTAATTACCTTATGCATGAACCTTTTAGAGTACTATGTTCTGAGTTTAACAGACTTTACGGGGTTATTAGATTAGAGTCTTCTATTTCTACCAATAAAGCCTTAATCTTAGAACATTTACGCACACATTAATCAATTAATCTCTGGTGGTGGTCATTGATTTGATTGGGTTTTCCTGGGTTTCCCCAATCCTAGCAACGAATGTTGAATCAATTTACATTTACTCACCCCAGAACTATTTATTTATTATTTTTATTTCATATTTTCCTTTAATTTAATTCTAATTTTATATTTTTAAATATTTAATATATATAATTTAATTATTTTTAAATTAAATTTTAATTTTACATTTAATTTTAAATTTCTGTCGACTGTGTATAGTTGACATTAAATAAATAAATAAATAAATAAATAAATAAATTTTCGAAGTTGGGATAATTTTGGAAAACCTTCGAAAATTATCCCAACTTAAGAAAATAAGTATTGCATCTTCGAAGTTGGGATAATATTGGACCAACTTCGAAAATTATCCCAACTTCCAAAATTAGTATTGCATTTTCGAAGTTGGGATAATTTTGGACCTACTTCGAAAATTGTCCCAACTTCTAAATTCCAATTGGACCCAAATTCTAGTTGGACCCAAATTCCAATTGGACCCAATTTCCAATTGGACCCAATTTCCAATTGGACTCGAATTCCTAATGGACTAATTTCCAATAGGACCCAAATTCCAATTGGACCAACTTCGAAAATTATCCCGACTTAAAAATATCAGTATTGTATTTTCGAAGTTGGGATAATTTTGAACCAACTTCGAAAATTATCCCAACTTCCGAACTCCAATTGGACCCAAATTCCAATTGGACAATTCTAGAAAGTTACCCAACTACCAAAATTGGTATTGAATTTTTAAAGTTTGGTTAATTTTGGACCAACTTCGTTGGGATAATTAAAGACCAACTTCGAAAATCGTCCCAACTTCTAAAATCCAATTGGAGCCAAATTCCAATTGGACCCAATTTCCAATTGGACCCAAATTCCAATTGGACCAATTTCCAATTGGACCCAATTTCCAATTGCACCCATTTCCAATTGGACCCAAAATCCAATTTGACCCAAATTCCAATTGGACCCAATTTCCAATTGGACCCGAATTCCAATTGGACCCAATTTCCAATTGGACCAACTTAGAAAAAATAGTATTGCATTTTCGAAGTTGGGATAATTTTGGACCAACTTCGAAAATTATCCTAACTTCCAAATTCCAATTGGACCCAAATTCCAATTGGACCAATTTAGAAAATGGACCCAATTGCCAATTCGACCCAATTTCCAATTGGACCAATTTCCAATTGGACCCAATTTCCAATTGGACCAATTTCCAATTGGACCCAATTTCCAATTGGACCCAAATTCCAATTGGATACAAATTCCAATTGGAGCCAAATTCCAATCAGACCCAAGTGCCAATTGGACCCAATTTCCAATTGGACCAACTTCGAAAACTATCCTAACATATAAAAATTAGTATTGTATTTTCGAAGTTGGGATATATTTGGACCAACTCGAAAATTATCCCAACTTCCAAACTCCAATTGGACCCAAATTCCAATTGGACCCAAATTCCAATTGTACCAATTTAGAAAATTGACCCAACTACCAAAATTGGTATTGAATTTTCAAAGTTGGGTTAATTTTGGACCAACTTTGTTGGGATAATTTAGGACCGACTTCGAAAATTGTCCCAACTTGTAGAATCCAATTGGAGCCAAATTCCAATTGGACCCAATTTCTAATTGGACCCAAATTCCAATTGGACCAAATTCCAATTGGACCCAAATTCCCTTTGGACCAATTTCCAATTGGACCCAAATTCCAATTGGACTAATTTCCAATTGGACCCAAATTCAAATTGGACCCAATTTCCAATTGGACTAATTTCCATTTGGTCCAACTTCGAAAATTATTCCAACTTAAGAAAATTAGTATTGCATTTTCGAAGTTGGGATAATATTGGACCAACTTCAAAAATTATCCCAACATCCAAAATTAGTATTGCATTTTCGAAGTTGGGATAATTTTGGACCAACCTCGAAAATTATCCCAACTTCCAAATTCCAATTGGACCCAAATTCTAATTGGACCCAAATTCCAATTGGATAATTTAGAAAATTGACCCAACTACCAAAATTGGTATTGAATTTTTAAAGTTTGGTTAATTTTCGACCAACTTCGTTGGGATAATTAAAGACCAACTTCGAAAATCGCCCCAACTTCTAAAATCCAATTGGAGCCAAATTCCAATTGGACCCAATTTCCAATTGGACCCAAATTCCAATTGGACCAATTTCCAATTGGACCCAATTTCCAATTGCACCCATTTCCAATTGGACCCAAAATCCAATTTGACCCAAATTCCAATTGGACCCAATTTCCAATTGGACCCGAATTCCAATTGGACCCAATTTCCAATTGGACCAACTTAAAAAAATAGTATTGCATTTTCGAAGTTGGGATAATTTTGGACCAACTTCGAAAATTATCCTAACTTCCAAATTCCAATTCGACCCAAATTCCAATTGGACCCAAATTCCAATTGGACCAATTTAGAAAATGGACCCAATTGCCAATTGGCCCAATTTCCAATTGGACCAATTTCCAATTGGACCCAATTTCCAATTGGACCAATTTCCAATTGGACCCAATTTCCAATTGGACCAATTTCCAATTGGACCAATTTCCAATTGGACCCAATTTCCAATTGGACCCAAATTCCAATTGGACACAAATTCCAATGGGAGCCAAATTCCAATCAGACCCAAGTGCCAATTGGACCCAATTTCCAATTGGACCCAATTTCCAATTGGACCAACTTCGAAAATTATCCTAACTTATAAAAATTAGTATTGTATTTTCGAAGTTGGGATATATTTGGACCAACTCGAAAATTATCCCAACTTCCAAACTCCAATTGGACCCAATTTCCATTTGGCCTCAATTGCCTATTGGGCCCAATTGCCAATTGGACCCAATTGCCAAATGGACCCAATTTCCAATTGGACCATTTTCCAATTGGACCCAAATTCCAATTGGACCCAAATTCCAATTGTACCAATTTAGAAAATTGACCCAACTACCAAAATTGGTATTGAATTTTCAAAGTTGGGTTAATTTTGGACCAACTTCGTTGGGATAATTAAAGACCAACTTCGAAAATTGTCCCAACTTCTAAAATCCAATTGGAGCCAAATTCCAATTGGACCCAAATTCCAATTGGATCACTTTAGAAAATTTACCCAACTACCAAAATTGGTATTGAATTTTCAAAGTTTGGTTAATTTTGGACAAATTTCGTTGGCATAATTTAGGACTAACTTTGATAATTGTCCCAACTTCTAAATTCCAATTGGACCCAAATTCCGATTGGACCCAAAATCCAATTGGACCCAATTTCCAATTGGTCCCAAATTCCTATTGGACTAATTTCCAATTGGACCCAAATCCCAATTGGACAAACTTCGAAAATTATCCCGACTTAAAAATATAAGTACTGCATTTTCGAAGTTGGGAATATTTTGGGACCAACTTCGAAAATTTTCCCAACTTCCGAACTCCAATTGGACCCAAATTCCAATTGGATCAAATAAAAAAATTTACCCAACTACCAAAATTGGTATTGAATTTTCAAAATTGGGTTAATTTTGGACCAACTTCGTTGGGATAATTTAGGACCAACTTTGAAAATTGTCCCAACTTCTAAATTCCAATTGGACCCAAATTTCGATTGGACCCAAATTCCAATTGGACCCAAATTCCAATTGGACCCAAATTCCTATTGGACTAATTTCCAATTGGACACAAATCTCAATTGGACCAACTTCGAAAATTATCCCGACTTAAAAATATAAGTATTGCATTTTCGAAGTTGGGATATTTTTGGACCAACATCGAAAATTTTCCCAACTTCCGAACTCAAATTGGACACAAATTCCAATTGGACCAATTTAGAAAATTTACCCATCTAAAAAAATTGGTATTGAATTTTCAAAGTTGGGTTCATTTTGGACCAACTTCGTTGGGATAATTTAGGTCCAACTTTGAAAATTGTCCCAACTTCTAAATTCCAATTGGACCCAAATTCCGATTGGACCCAAATTCCAATTGGACCCAATTTCCAATTGGACCCAAATTCTATTGGACTAATTTCCAATTGGACCCAAATCCCAATTGGACCAACTTCGAAAAGTATCCCGACTTAAAAATATAAGTATTGCATTTTCGAAGTTGGGTTAATTTAGGACCAACTTTGAAAATTTTTCCAACTTTTAAATTCCAATTGTACCCAAATTCCAATTGGACCCAATTTCCAATTGGCCTCAATTGCCTATTGGGCCCAATTGCCAATTGGACCCAATTGCCAAATGGACCCAATTTCCAATTGGACCAATTTCCAATTGGACCCAAATTCCAATTGGACCCAAATTCCAATTGGACCCAAATTCCAATCAGACCCAAATGCCAATTGGACCCAAATTCCAATTGTACCAATTTAGAAAATTGCCCCAACTACCAATATTGGTATTGAATTTTCAAAGTTGGGTTAATTTTGGACCAACTTTGTTGGGATAATTTAGGACCGACTTCGAAAATTGTCCCAACCTCCAAACTCCAATTGGACCCAAATTCCAATTGGACCCAAAATCAATTGGACCCAAATTCCAAATGGACCAAAATTCCAATTGTACCAATTTAATTTTTGACCAACTTTGTTGGGATAATTTAGGACCGACTTCGAAAATTGTCCCAACTTCTAAAATCCAATTAGAGCCAATTTCCAATTGGACCCAATTTCCAATTGGACCCAAATTCCAATTGGACCAATTTCCAATTGGACCCAAATTCCAATTGGACCAATTTCCAATTGGAGCCAAAGTCCAATTTGACCCAAATTCCAATTGGGCCCAATTTCCAATTGGACCCAAATTCCAATTGGACCAATTTCAAATTGGACCCAATTTCCAAATGCACACATTTCCTATTAGACCCAAAGTCCAGTTGGACCCAAATTCCGATTGGACCCAATTTCCAATTGGACCCGACTTCCAATTGGACCCAAATTCCTATTGGACTAATTTCCAATTGGACCCAAATCCCAATTGGACAAACTTCGAAAATTATCCCGACTTAAAAATATAAGTACTGCATTTTCGAAGTTGGGATAATTTTGGGCCAACTTCGAAAATTTTCCCAACTTCCGAACTCCAATTGGACCCAAATTCCAATTGGATCAATTTAGAAAATTTACCCAACTACCAAAATTGGTATTGAATTTTCAAAATTGGGTTAATTTTGGACCAACTTCGTTGGGATAATTTAGGACCAACTTTGAAAATTGTCCCAACTTCTAAATTCCAATTGGACCCAAATTTCGATTGGACCCAAATTCCAATTGGACCCAAATTCCAATTGGACCCAAATTCCTATTGGACTAATTTCCAATTGGACACAAATCCCAATTGGACCAACTTTGAAAATTATCCCGACTTAAAAATATAAGTATTGCATTTTCGAAGTTGGGATAATTTTGGACCAACATCGAAAATTTTCCCAACTTCCGAACTCAAATTGGACACAAATTCCAATTGGACCAATTTAGAAAATTTACCCAACTAAAAAAATTGGTATTGAATTTTCAAAGTTGGGTTAATTTTGGACCAACTTCGTTGGGATAATTAAAGACCAACTTCGAAAATTGTCCCAACTTCCAAAATCCAATTGGAGCCAAATTCCAATTGGACCCAAATTCCAATTGGACCCAAATTTCAACTATGAAAATTGGTATTGAATTTTCAAAGTTGGGTTAATTTTGGACCAACTTCGTTGGGATAATTTAGTACCAACTTTGAAAATTGTCCCAACTTCTAAATTCCAATTGAACCCAAATTCCGATTGGACCCAAATTCCAATTGGACCCAATTTCCAATTGGACCCAAATTCCTATTGGACTAATTTCCAATTGGACCCAAATCCCAATTGGACCAACTTCGAAAATTATCCCGACTTAAAAATATAAGTATTGCATTTTCGAAGTTGGGTTAATTTAGGACCAACTTTGAAAATTTTTCCAACTTCTAAATTCCAATTGTACCCAAATTCCAATTGGACCCAATTTCCAATTGGCCTCAATTGCCTATTGGACCCAATTGCCAATTGGACCCAATTGCCAAATGGACTCAATTTCCAATTGGACCAATTTCCAATTGAACCCAAATTCCAATTGGACCCAAATTCCAATTGGACCCAAATTAAAATCAGTCCCAAATGCCAATTGGACCCAAATTGCAATTGTACCAATTTAGAAAATTGACCCAACTACCAATATTGGTATTGAATTTTCAAAGTTGGGTTAATTTTGGACCAACTTTGTTGGGATAATTAAGGACCGACTTCGAAAATTGTCCAAACCTCCAAACTTCAATTGGACCCAAATTCCAATTGGACCCAAATTCCAATTGGACCCAAATTCCAATTGTACCAATTTAGAAAATTGACCCAACTACCAAAATTGGTATTGAATTTTCAAAGTTGGGTTAATTTTTGACCAACTTTGTTGGGATAATTTAGGACCGACTTCGAAAATTGTCCCAACTTCTAAAATCCAATTAGAGCCAATTTCTAATTGGACCCTATTTCCAATTGGACCCAAATTCCAATTGGACCAATTTCCAATTGGACCCAAATTCCAATTGGACCAATTTCCAATTGGACCCAAATTCCAATTGGACCAATTTCCAATTGGAGCCAAAGTCCAATTTGACCCAAATTCCAATTGGGCCCAATTTCCAATTGGACCCAAATTCCAATTGGACCAATTTCTAATTGGACCCAATTTCCAAATGCACACATTTCCAATTAGACCCAAAGTTCAATTTGACCCAAATTCCATTTGGACCCAATTTCCAATTGGACCCGAATTCCAATTGGACCCAATTTCCAATTGGACCAACTATCAAAGTATCCCAACTTAAAAAAAAATAGTATTGCATTTTCGAAGTTGGGATAATTTTGGGCCAACTTCGAAAATTTTCCCAACTTCCGAACTCCAATTGGACCCAAATTCCAATTGGACCAATTTAGAAAATTTACCCAACTACCAAAATTGGTATTGAATTTTCAAAGTTGGGTTAATTTTGGACCAACTTCGTTGGGATAATTTAGGACCAACTTCGAAAATTGTCCCAACTTCTAAAATCCATTTGGAGAAATTCCCATTGGACCCAAATTCCAATTGGACCCAAATTCCAACTATGAAAATTGGTATTGAATTTTCAAAGTTGGGTTAATTTTGGACCAACTATGTTGGGATAATTTAGGACCGACTTCGAAAATTATCCCAACTTCCAAACTCCAATTGGACCCAAATTCCATTTGGACCCAAATTCCAATTGGACCCAGATTCCAATTGGACCCAAATTCCAATAGTACCAATTTAGAAAATTGACCCAACTACCAAAATTGGTATTGAATTTTCAAAGTTGGGTTAATTTTGGACCAACTTTGTTGGGATAATTTAGGACCAACTTCGAAAATTGTCCCAACTTCTAAAATCCAATTGGAGTCAAATTCCAATTGGACCCAATTTCCAATTGGACCCAGTTTCCAATTGGACCCAAATTCCAATTGTACCAATTTAGAAAATTGACCCAACTACCAAAATTGGTATTGAATTTTCAAAGTTGGGTTAATTTTGGACCAACTTTGTTGGGATAATTTAGGACCAACTTCGAAAATTGTCCCAACTTCTAAAATCCAATTGGAGTCAAATTCCAATTGGACCCAATTCCAATTGTACCCAATTTCCAATTGGAGCAAATTTCCAATTGGACCCAAATTCCAATTGGACCAAATTTCCAATTGGACCCAAATTCCAATTGGACCCAAATTCCAATTGGACCCAATTTCCAATTGGAACCAATTTCCAATTGTACCCAATTTCCAATTGGACCCGAAGTCCAAATGGACCCAATTGCCAATTGGACCTATTTTCCATTTGGACCACTTTCCAATTGGACCCAAATTCCAATTGGACCCAAATTTCAATTGGACCCAAATTCCAATTGGACCCAAATTCCAATTGGAACCAAATTCCAACTAGACCCGAATGCCAATTGGACCCGATTTCCAATTGGACAAACTTCGAAAATCATCCCAACTTAAAAAAATTAGTATTGTATTTTCGAAGTTGGGATAATTTTGGACCAACTTCGAAAATTATCCCCAGTTGCAAATTTAGTATTGCATTTTCGACCCAATTGCCAATTGGACCTAATTTCCATTTTGACCACTTTCCAATTGGACCCAAATTCCAATTGGACCCAAATTCCAATTGGAACCAAATTCCAATTAGACCCAAATGCCAATTGGACCCAAAATCCAATTGGACCAATTTCTAATTGGACCCAATTTCCAATTGCACACATTTCCAATTAGACCCAAAGTCCAATTTGACCCAAATTCCAATTCCAACTACCCAATTTCCAATTGGACCCAATTTCCAATTGGACCCAATTTCCAATTGGACCCAATTTCCAGTTGTACCCAAAATCCAATTGGAATTCAAAATTCCAATTGGATCCAAATTCCAATTGGATCCAAATTCCAATTGGACCCAAATTCCAATTGTACCCAAATTCCAATTGGACTCAATTGCCTATTGGACCCAATTGCCAATTGGACCCATGTTGATGGACCCAATTGCCAATTGGACCCAATTGACCCAATTGCGACCCAATACTGGACCCAATTGCCAATTGGACCCAATTGCCCACTTGGACCCAATTTCCAATTGGACCCAAATTCCAATTGGACCCAAATTTCAATCAGACCTAAATGCCAATTGGACCCAAATTCCAATTGTACCAATTTAGAAAATTGACCCAACTACCAAAATTGGTATTGAATTTTCAAAGTTCGGTTAATTTTGGACCAACTTTGTTGGGATAATTTAGGACCGACTTCGAAAATTGTCACAACTTCCAAACTCCAATTGGACCCA
Organism: Drosophila quadrilineata; assembly: GCA_018150725.1. Lineage (NCBI taxonomy): Eukaryota > Metazoa > Arthropoda > Insecta > Diptera > Drosophilidae > Drosophila > Drosophila quadrilineata. Next base: position 12,736 of record JAECWN010000198.1, on the reverse strand, counting down.
AATTCCAATTGGACCCAAATTCAATTGGACTAATTTCCAATTGGACCCAAATTCCAATTGGACCAATTTCCAATTGGACCCAAAGTCCACTTTGACCCAAATTCCAATTGGACCCAACTTCCAATTGGACCAATGTCCAATTGGACTCAATTTCCAATTGGACACAATTTCCAATTGGATCAACTTCAAAAATTATCCCAATTTCCAAAATAAATTCAATTGGACCCACTTTCAAA
>JAECWN010000198.1:0-2500 GCA_018150725.1 Drosophila quadrilineata | reverse complement strand
CGAATGCCAATTGGACCCGATTTCCAATTGGACAAACTTCGAAAATTATCCCAACTTAAAAAAATTAGTATTGTATTTTCGAAGTTGGGATAATTTTGGACCAACTTCGAAAATTATCCCAAGTTGCAAATTTAGTATTGCATTTTCGACCCAATTGCCAATTGGACCTAATTTCCATTTGGACCACTTTCCAATTGGACCCAAATTCCAATTGTACCCAAATTCCAATTGGAACCAAATTCCAATTAGACCCAAATGCCAATTGGACCCAAATTCCAATTGAACCAATTTAGAAAATTGAAACGACTACCAAAATTGGTATTGAATTTTCAAAGTTGGGTTAATTTTGGACCAACTTAGTTGGGATAATTTAGGACCGACTTCGAAAATTGTCACAACTTCTAAAATCCAATTGGAGCCAAATTCAATTAGACCTGAATTCCAATTGGACCCAATTACCAATTGGACCCGAATTCCAATTAGACCCAATTTCCAATTGGACCCAAATTCCAATTGGATCCAAATTCTAATTGAACCCAAATTCCAATTGGACCCAAATTCCAATTGGACCAATTAAAAAAATTGAACCAACTACCAAAATTGATATTTAATTTTCAAAGCTGGGTTAATTTTGGACCAACTTCGATGGGATAATTTAGGACCGACTTCGAAAATTGTCCCAACTTCTAAAATCCAATTGGAGCCAAATTTCAAATGGACTCGAATTTCAAATGGACCCAATTTCCAATTGGACACAATTTCCAATTGGACCCAAATTCCAATTGGACCCAATTTCCAATTGGACCCAAATTCCAATTGGACCCAAATTCCAATTGGACCCAAATTCCAATTGGACCCAATTGACAATTGGACCCAATTGACAATTGGACCCAAATTCTAATTGGACCCAATTGCCAATTGGACCCAATTTCCAATTGGACCAATTTCCAATTGGACCAATTTCCAATTGGACCCAAATTCCAATTGGACCAATTTAAAAAATTGACTCAACTTCCAAATTTGGTATTTAATTTTCAAAGTTGGGTTAATTTTGGACCAACTTCGTTGGGATAATTTAAGACTAACTTTGACAATTGTCCCAACCTCTAAATTCCAATTGGACCCAAATTCCAATAGGACCCAATTTCCAATTGGACCCAATTTCCAATTGGACCCAATTTCCAATTGGACCCAATTTCCAATTGGACCCAATTTCCAATTGGACCCAATTCCAATTGGACCCAATTTCCAATTGACCCACTTCCAATTGGACCCAATTCCAATTGGACCCAATTCCAATTGGACCCAATTTCCAATTCGACCCAATTCCAATTAGACCCAATTCCAATTGTACCCAATTTCCAATTGGAGCAAATTTCCAATTGGACCCAAATTCCAATTGGACCAAATTTCCAATTGGACCCAAATTCCAATTGGACACAAATTCCAATTGGACCCAATTTCCAATTGGACCCAATTTCCAATTGGACCCGAATTCCAAATGGACCCAATTGCCAATTGGACCTAATTTCCATTTGGACCCAATTTCCAATTGGACCCAATTTCCAATTGGACCCAAATTCCAATTGGACCCAAATTCCAATTGGAACCAAATTCCAACTAGACCCGAATGCCAATTGGACCCGATTTCCAATTGGACAAACTTCGAAAATTATCCCAACTTAAAAAAATTAGTATTGTATTTTCGAAGTTGGGATAATTTTGGACCAACTTCGAAAATTATCCCAAGTTGCAAATTTAGTATTGCATTTTCGACCCAATTGCCAATTGGACCTAATTTCCATTTGGACCACTTTCCAATTGGACCCAAATTCCAATTGTACCCAAATTCCAATTGGAACCAAATTCCAATTAGACCCAAATGCCAATTGGACCCAAATTCCAATTGAACCAATTTAGAAAATTGAAACGACTACCAAAATTGGTATTGAATTTTCAAAGTTGGGTTAATTTTGGACCAACTTAGTTGGGATAATTTAGGACCGACTTCGAAAATTGTCACAACTTCTAAAATCCAATTGGAGCCAAATTCCAATTAGACCTGAATTCCAATTGGACCCAATTACCAATTGGACCCGAATTCAATTAGACCCAATTTCCAATTGGACCCAAATTCCAATTGGATCCAAATTCTAATTGAACCCAAATTCCAATTGGACCCAAATTCCAATTGGACCAATTAAAAAATTGAACCAACTACCAAAATTGATATTTAATTTTCAAAGCTGGGCTAATTTTGGACCAACTTCGATGGGATAATTTAGGACCGACTTCGAAAATTGTCCCAACTTCTAAAATCCAATTGGAGCCAAATTTCAAATGGACTCGAATTTCAAATGGACCCAATTTCCAATTGGACACAATTTCAATTGGACCCAAATTCCAATTGGACCCAAATTCCAATTGGACCCAATTTCCAATTGGACCCAAATTTAATTGGACCCAAATTCCAATTGGACCCAATTGCCAATTGGACCAA